>JAJJMC010006585.1:1514820-1535172 GCA_023531435.1 Papaver californicum
TCGCACCAAGGCTCGCACCAAGGCTCGCACCAAGGCTCGCACCAAGGGTCGCACCAAGGATCGCACCAAGGGTCGCACCAAGGATCGCACCATGGGTCGCACCATGGGTCGCACCAGGGGTCGCACCATGGCTCGCGCCAAGGCTCACGCCAAATACACACGCAAAAGCACACGCAAGCACCGCAAGCTCCGCAAGCCCGCAAGCCCGCGGCCTACGGTGCTTCGGTGCGAAGCACCGCACATGTATGCATTTGCCCACTAGTCCATTTCCCAAGTCCATATCCAATCCACTAGTTCTTTTCCTTTTATAGAACGTTTGTGGTGATATGCATGAACTTCCTCCTTGATTTACCCAATGTGGGATAATCAAAGGTTTCTCATTCACTAAGAAGTGAAAATGGATGGCTTTAATTCCACCCAAGTTTGGACTAGTGTTCCTAGCACCCATCAAGCTAATTAAAGTAACAAAAATTAATTTAAGTAAGAAACTATTAATTTTAGTAATAACCATTTTTTATTTCCCAACAATCCCCCACATGAATGACGAAACCGAAAAATCGGAAAATCGGAAAGAACGAGAAATACCTCTTAAGCAATAGGTGACCATTTGGAATTGAACCTTTGCTTAGTGAGAAGCACCGAAACTACTTGATGGTCAGTGAACGTGATGTCTTGAACTGCCATCGTTTAGTGTAATTCTTCAATAACTCCTTACGCGAGATATCTCTTAAAATGCTGTTAAGTTCACGCCGTTGTGTCCGTTTTGGCCCTGGACGTATCCCATTTCTCAGAATTCTCTAGAGAATCAGCTCAGTTCTCATAGGAAGCGACCCACTTCCTCATTCAGATAGGTGAGTTCTATCAAGAGTGTTAACTGCTACACCCCATTTCAATCTTAAATTGAAACTATAGAACTCATTAAGACTTTACTCTAAGTCATCCTCACTTGCAGTCACACTATCACATCTACACCATAGGGAAGGGACAGAGAAAATAATTCTCTGATAGTGTTTAATTTTTACCCGCCACAAATTAGTTGTCTCATTCAAAACCTTGATCTTGGGATCTCCAGTCAGCAAGGTTGAGTATCCTTCATGGCAAGTTTTAATTTATGAGCTTAAGTCCCATCCCCCTCGATGCATTACTAACTACCTCCTTGGACAAGCCTTTCGTCAAAGGTCCTCGATATTCTCCTTAGACCTCACAAAGTCAACAGAAATAACGCCAGTTGAGATTAGTTGTTTTAGAGAATTGTGTCTTCTCCTTATATGAATAGATTTTCCATTATAGTTGCTGTTTTTAGCATTAGCTATTGCAGCTTGATTATCACAATGTATAGATACAGCTGGCACAGGCCTATGCCAGAGAGGAATGTCTTCTAAAAAGCATCTTAGCCAAGCGGCTTCCTCTCCTGCTTTATCTAACGCTATAAACTCGGATTCCATAGTGGATCGAGCGATACAGGTCTGTTTGGAACTCTTCCAAGACACTGCTCCACAGCCTAGAGTGAAAACGTATCCACTCGTAGACTTAGACTCCTCTGAGTCTGCTATCCAGTTTGCATCACAGTATCCTTCCAGAACAGCAGGGTATCTCTCATAACTTAACCGAAAGTTTAAAGTGTATTTAAGATACCTCAGCACTCTGAAAAGTGCATCCCAATGCTCTTGTCCTGGATTACAGGTATACCTACTTAGTCTACTCACTGCATAGGCAATGTCTGGTCTCGTGCAGTTCATTAAGTACATCAGACTTCCTATGACACGTGAATATTCAAGTTGCGAGACTCCATTGCCTTTGTTTTTCTTGAGTCTACAGGAAGGGTCAAAAGGAGTACTTGCAGGTTTACTATCAAACTGGTTAAATTTATTCAGAACTGACTCAACATAATGAGATAGACTGAGACTGAATCCATTAGACTCCTTTCTAATTTTCATCCCTAGGATTACATCAGCAGGACCTAAGTCTTTCATATCAAAGTTCTCATTCAACATGTTCTTAGTGGAATTAATGATTTCTAAGGTTGTACCTAGTATAAGCATATCATCAACATACAGGCATACCATCACACAAGCATCATTGACAGATTTAGTGTAAACACATTTGTCAGCTTCATTTATTTTAAAACCACTAGAGAACATCACATGATCAAATTTTTCATGCCATTGTTTAGGTGCTTGTTTTAAGCCATATAAAGACTTTTTAAGTCTCCACACCTTCTTTTCATAACCCTTCACCACAAAGCCCTCGGGTTGGTCCATATAAATTTCTTCATCTAGTTCACCATTTAGAAACGCAGTTTTTACATCCATTTGATGTATCTCTAGGTTATGGATTACAGAAATTGCAATTAGCAACCTAATTGAAGTTATTCTAGTGACAGGTGAATAGGTGTCAAAGAAATCTACACCTTCTATTTGTTTATAGCCTTTAGCTACAAGTCTAGCTTTATATTTTTCCACGCTTCCATCAACCTTACGTTTTCTCTTAAAGATCCATTTACAACCTATGGTTTTTCTCCCTGGAGGTAAATCTACTATTTCCCAGATTTCATTCTGAATAATAGAATCCATCTCACTAATAGTGGATTCTTTCCACCATGGAGCTTCAGACGAAGTCATGGCCTCTTTATAAGTTTGTGGATCAGATTCAACTAAACAGGTAATGAAGTCTGGCCCAAAAGATTTTTCTAATCTAGGTCTTTTGCTTCTTCTTGGCTCATAAACAGGTTCATCTTCTTCTACCGGTAATGAATGGCTAGAAGAAGGGACATCTAGAGGATCTACACGTATCACGCGAGATTCAGTTTTCATTGGAAAACATTTTCAAAAAACGAAGCATCTCTAGATTCCAAAATGGTGTTCACACTGATTTCTGAGTTATCGGAACTCACAACCATAAATCTATAAGCAGTGGTGTGCTCGGGATATCCTAGAAATACACAATCAACGGTTTTAGGTCCTATTTTAGTCCTCTTAGGTGGAGGAATAGAGACCTTGGCTAAACACCCCCACACTTTGAGGTATCCATAAGAGGGTTGTTTGCCTTTTCATAATTCATACGGTGATTTTTCTGTTCCTTTAAGGGGCACCCTGTTCAGGATATGGCAAGCTGAGAGGACGGCCTCCCCCCACAAGTTCGTCGGTAGTCCTGAACTGATTAACATGGCATTCATCATCTCCTTAAGGGTTCGGTTTTTCCGTTCAGCCACACCATTAGATTGTGGTGAATAAGGAGGAGTTACCTCATGAATTATGCCATGTTGTGCACAAAAGTCTCCTATAGGGGTTACGTATTCACCCCCACGATCAGACCTAACGGTTTTAATGGTGGTACTCATCTGGTTTTCTACTTCTAATTTATATAATTTAAATGCTTCAAGAGCATCATCTTTTCTTTTGAGCAAGTAGATATGACAGTATCTAGTACAGTCATCTATGAAGGTAACAAACCATTTTTTCCCACCTCTGGTTTGGATTGATTTCATATCAACTAAGTCAGAGTGAACTAACTCTAAGGGATTAGAAACTCTGTGGACATTTTTCTGAAAAGGCTTCTTCGCATATTTTGATTCTACACAAACTTCACATTTATGTTCATATTCCAAATTTAATTTTGGAATGCAGCCAGATTTTGCCAATTTGTTCATTGATTTATAATTTACATGACTAAGTCTACCATGCCAAATATTCAATGAGACAACAACATAAGAAGAATCAACTTTATTAATTTCAGTAGAGATTACAGATAATTTGTAAAGGCCCTCAGCCTTATAGCCCTTTCCCACAAAGTCCCTACCCTTAGTGATAATCACTTTTACGGACTCAAAAACAATTTTAAAACCCTTGTCATCTAGCACACCACTTGAAATGAGATTCTTGCAGATGTCTGGTACATGTAACACTTTATTCAATGTGAGGATTTTCCCAGAAGAAAGCTTCAGCGAAACCTTTCCTTTTCCTGCAACTTGTGCTGCAGAAGAATTACCCATATAGAGTTTTTCTCCTTCTCCTACTGTCTGGTAGGAGGTGAACATATCCTTGCTTCCGCAGACATGTTTGGTAGCTCCAGAGTCTACCCACCAGTCCCTCACATTGGTAACTAAATTCACCTCAGACACCGTGCCAGAAAATTCATTTTTACTACTTTCAGCCAGGTTTACATTTTGTTTCTTAAAATTCGCATCTTTGCGTTTTCTATAATGCATTGCCATATGGCCAGACACACCACAGACATAACAAGCTCCCTTAATATTACCAATAGCAGATTTTGGTTTTTGAAATTTACCTTTTCCTTGAGGGCCAGGCTTGCGCTTGTTGTGGTCCAGACTGAGTGAAGCAAACTTGTGTTCGATCACATGAGCTTTGTTTGACATGTCTCTTGCAGAGGAGACATTCTTGTCCTTTGAGCACAGCAACTCTTCAACTTGTATTTTCTTGCCCAGTTCTATCATAGTAATCTCACCAGTTTCATGCCTTAGTCTTCTCTTGTATTCGGCCCATGAACTTGGTAATTTTTCAATCACAGCAGATACTTGAAAGTTTTCAGAGATAGTCATACCTTCAACAATGATTTCATTAATAATTTTCTGCAACTCCAGAAACTGGTCAACCACAGATTTTTCATTCAGCATCTTGTATTGTAAAAAACGTGCAACCAGAAACTTTTTACTTCCTGCAGTTTCTGCTTCATACTTTTCTTGCAGTGCGGACCATAAATTGTGAGCAGAAAAATCATCCTTAGCATTGTAAAAATCATACAGAGAGTCTTCAAGGCAATTTAAAATATGATTTTTTGCCAAATAGTTATTTCTCGTCCAGGTCTCTTTTTCCTTGGATGATTCAGGAGCATCCAGAGCTTTGTTATATGGTTTCAACACTATTTCATCGAGCATGTGGAAACTCAGGAAAAAGAGCATCTTCGACTGCCACCTCTTAAAATCCTTACCAGAAAACTTCTGAGGTCTCTCAACATCAGTCTTTGCCATTGTTACAGAAGATTTTTGAATGCACAGATATTGAGTTAAGATTGTTGGATAAGTACCTTCCTGTAACAGAGAAACACAAACACAGAGAAATTGAAGAAGATTAAGGGAGGGTTAGAATTTAACTGCACACACACTCAAACACAAAGAGGTGAAGTCGCCTGTTCAACAGACTGTCCTTAACTCAATATTTGCCAGGTACACCTTTAGGAAGATGCTGCTATACCCTTTCAGTGACAAACTTGAATTCAGGATAAAATCACCTGATACCAACCCAGCTAGCAAAGCTCGTTGGCCCGTTGTGAACTTAACAGAAGATGAAAGAAAAAGAAAGTAAATTCTAGTGCGCAAATCAAAGCAAGAAGAGGGGAAAAGTCGTCAGGACAGTGGCTGCGACTGGGGTAAACGAAAACCTTAGTAATGTTGTTCTTTTATAGGAGAAAAAATCTTTTGAGTTTTAAAACGGTGAAAATTTAATTTGAAATATTAAATCCCCATTAAAACACAAACGTTAAGATTCTTTTATTTAAAAAATATTTATGATTTTATTTTTTATTTAATTCAAAACGGTAAAATATTTATTTAAAAATAAAGAAACGCCAAGGCTCACGCCAAAAACACACGCAAAAGCACACGCAAGCTCCGCAAGCCCGCAAGCCCGCGGCCTGCGGTGCTTCGGTGCGAAGCACCGCACATGTAAGCATTTGCCCACTAGTCCATTTCCCAAGTCCATATCCAATCCACTAGTTCTTTTCCTTTTATAGAACGTTTGTGGTGATATGCATGAACTTCCTCCTTGATTTACCCAATGTGGGATAATCAAAGGTTTCTCATTCACTAAGAAGTGAAAATGGATGGGTTTAATTCCACCCAAGTTTGGACTAGTGTTCCTAGCACCCATCAAACTAATTAAAGTAATAAAAATTAATTTAAGTAAGAAACTCTTAATTTTAGTAATAACCATTTTTTATTTCCCAACAGAAAATGATTCAGACGGAGATTCAAGCTATGGGCCTACCAGAAATACCGGAAACATATAGGTAGCTCTCGGAAGAAGAGCTTTGATGGCTGAATGTGCAAAGGTGTCTTACTATTTCATGGGAAGTATACATGAGTCGGCAATGCTGTAACGTGTTATTTCACTACCTATTTTTTCGGATGGAAGATACTCTTATTCTGTTTTTGTAATCCGTAAATATCCTCATGAAGGAATGAACATCTTTGCGAAACTCCTACGCAGTTCTTGCAACCCATAAATATCCTCTGAAATACAGAACAAAGTTGGGAAGATACTGTTTGTATGAACAGTATATTAGAATCCCAGTTAATAGGTCCATGTATATCTGATTATTTTCTCACTACATGCGGAATGAACGGACCGTGTTTTGATTAAGATAAATTCAGGTAATTGTGAAATGTATTTGATTTTGTGGTGTTTTATATTGAATCTAGGTATCACCTCGGCATACGGTTGGGACTCAAACTCTTTGATTTTTAATGTTGTGTGGCTTGTCTTTTAACGTTATAGAAAATGCTCGGTTAATTAGTTCATCTTCTTTTGATTAGTTCATAAACGACACTAACAGAGTACTCTACTGAGAATAGAACAAAGATGAATAAGTAGGAGAAAAAGGAGGCGAAAATCTTCTTTTGGTTAATTCATATACGACAGTAACAAAGTACTTTACTGAGAATAGAACAAAGACGAATAGGTAGGAGAAAAATGAGGCTTTCGCTTATGATGTAGAACATCTAGCTGAACCAGTTACCCCAGTTTGACTTAGTCAAACAACTTTTTATTCTCTAGTCTTATCATAGTTTTAATCTGTTTCCTAGTTTAGGATTTCCTTTCCTAGTTAAATTTATTTCATGTTTCTAGTCCTAATACTATTAGGAATTACTTAAGCCTATATAAGAAGGCCCATCAATATAAAGAAATACAATGAGTTTCATCATTCAACATTATTATTTGATTTATCGAAGTTATTCTCTTAGTTATTGTTTTCTAATTTTTTTTATTATTTTTGTGAATTATTAATTTCACATTTTTTACTGTTTTATTGGATCTTTGATCTGACTTATACGCTTCTGCTATGTTAAGTGTTATCAAAGCATGGTTGAAAATCTTTATTGAATGTCTTGACTTCGCTTCTATCCATAGTTCTTCATCATGGAGAGAGAATTTTTTATTTCGGAATAGCGAGAAAGATTTTTGATTTTGTTCTTGATCCGGCTTATTCGAAAAACTATGTGTCTACCACAACATCAAATTACTTTAATGAATATCAATTATGGTGAATGGGATTCTAATGACGACTTTTTAAATTTTATTTTCACAAAGATAAATATTACAATATTGCTTAATGTGAAGTAGCTTCTATGGATAATTGTTATGTGTTATTGGGCGAACCCTGACTTTCGAGTTTAGGTGATGTTTACAATGAGATATTTGATGGGATCACGTAATTCTCCCGACCCAATATGCACCTGCCTAAACTCTTCTTACCCAACAAATACCCTCAGAAAGTATCAATGGAAGGGAAATGTCGAATCATAGAAATGGTTCAATGAGATATTTGATCCGGTTCAAGAAATGTTTAGGAAGAAGCATATTTATAATGATCCATGTTTCGAAGATCATTTGAAAACGTCAATTTCATAAGTACTTATCTTAGATAAAGAAGAAAAGAATGGCATTGAAAAGAGTTCTAGTATTGGTAAAATTGAGCATCCGCAATGTCCTGATTCTGCTGCTCCCGTTACATCCATCGTTATTCCTAAGAACGAGCATGTTGTGACTCAATAGAAACTTGATATTGTTGTTACGAAGCCTCTTCAATCTTCTGAGATTGTTGATGTTTCTACTACTCATATCGATTTTGTTATGCCAAAGTCAAACTTCCATAACAACAATTGTTATGTTAAGTTTGTGAATTTTCCTATTTTATGGCCTAAACAATTGAAGTTACAGAAACACGTGAAATACATTGTTCGTTGGGATGGTTGCTTGCAATACTTACGAGGGAGAGTTCTTCGAAAAATGGCGAGAATGATCCCTCTTATGGGAAAACTAAACATATTTATTTTGATATCATGGTTGATTCGATCAATCAAGGATTCGAAAATTGATTTCAATGGGAATGATATTACTCTCAAGAAAGTATCAACAACTCTTATTACCCTATTACTGGTTATTGGAAGGATAAATGTTTTTTATGGTCTAGCAAAGATGAATCGAATATCCAGTTGCCAACATACAAGTTTCCAGAAACTATTAATGTGAAGTATCTGATAGATGATGATCTGCATCATCGTTTCCAACCCTATGACCCTAGTAATGCTAAACATCTGATAGATGATGATCTCCATTGTCGTTTCCGACCCTATGACAAGGACGATGACATTTGTTTTTCTATACCAAAATCGAGATCGAGTTCTCTTTAAGAGAAGAGCCTGATGTAGGACATCTAGCCGAAAAAGTTACCCCGGTTTGACTTAGCCAAACAACTTTCTATTTTTAAGTTTTATTTTAGTTTTAATCTGTTTCCTAGTTTAGTATTTCCTTTCCTATTTTTTGTTTATTTCCTGGTTTAATTTGATTTCCTTTTTCTAGTCATACTGCTATTAGAGATTATTGAATCCTATATAAGAAAGCCCAACAATGTAGAAAAATACAATGAAGTTTATCATCCAATATTATTATTTGATTTATATATCAAAGTTATTTTCTTAGTTGTTCTCTAGATTTGTTATTTCTTTTGTGAGTCTATTGATTTCACATTAATTTTCATTGTTCATTGGATCTTTGATCCAACTTAAGCTTCTGCTACGTTAGTTTTTTACATTGCAATTTTGCTCAACTCAGAACTTACATTCCAATATCGCTCCCATCTTGTCTTAAGTCAAAATGTATGGATTATGAAATCTAGTTAAATTAATAAACGTAGACTCCGCATTAAAGTCATCTGGGCCTATGTCACGGGGATTGAGCCTATAGGTTAGCGGAGGCCTACGTCCCCGATGTTTAGTTAGTTGAGTCATAGTAGTCGGGACCTACGAAATATGTTAAAGTTAGGAACTACACCGTTAGAAAAATGTATGGATTAGAAAATCTAGTTATATTAGAAAACGTAGACCCTTCATTAAGGTTAGCCATGATTAGGTTTAGTGGTTACATCATGGTTAGATTTTTCCCGGGTCCTGGCATATTTTTTGTCGTCTAAAATAATAAAATCTTAACCACATACATAAGAAATGAACGTTCGGATTTG
The DNA here is from genome assembly GCA_023531435.1 of Papaver californicum. NCBI lineage: Eukaryota > Viridiplantae > Streptophyta > Magnoliopsida > Ranunculales > Papaveraceae > Papaver > Papaver californicum. The sequence goes on from JAJJMC010006585.1 coordinate 1,524,076, forward strand.
TCTCTCAGAGAACGTTGGAATTTATTTCTCACGGATCGGTCGATCCCAAACGTATAATGCCTATTTCGACGGTGGATATGTCTCATATAGATAAACACCACTTTACACCATTATGAGGCTTAGTTTGGAATTTTTGTGAGATTTGTGAAAGCGTTTTTCTGTTGTGCGTTGCTTTGTTATCTAAAAAAAATTGAGCGTTTGGTAAACTATAAAATAAAAGCTAGAGTTGATTAAAAAAGTGATCAAATTGTGTTTTTGTAAAATATCAGGTTCAACAATCGTTGTTGTAATAAATGACAAAAACAGACCTATCTTTTATAATAGTTTTATTCTAATTTATCGGGTTTAAAATAAATAAATATTATTATATATATATATATATATATATATGTGTGTATGTATATTATATTTACTAATAATGATTATTATTATTGTTAAAAAGTATTATTTTGAATAACCATATTTTTGGTATAGACATAATTTTGAAAGAAAAAATTAAACTAAAATTAGATAATTACTCCCTCCGTTTCAAAATATTTGTCCTCTATTCTGTTTTCGTCAGTTTCAAAATTGTGTCCAGCTTCTATTTATAGCCGTATTATCTCGATAAACTCTCAAATATACTCTTGGATCTTTTATATTCATAAACTTATTTTTAACGAAACCAAGTTTAAAATCTTAAATAATATTTGTATAATTAGGAAATAAATGTGTTAATATCTTTCTTGCTTATACTTCATTCATTTTAAAAATAAAATGATATTTGTATAATTAGGAAACAATCTTTCTTTATTTTATATCTTAAATATATTTATTTTTAATTTTAGTAATAGTAAAGCATTTAGTAGGAGTAATTTTGGATAATCCTCTGGCCTCCTTAATATTTTGACTTAGTCAAAGCGGACATATATTAGAAACTGAGGGAGTGTTTAAAATTTACTATTTTTATTATTGATAAATTTTTTTTGTAGATTTCATTACATATATATTTTCTTGTAAGGATGTAAGAGTAATTTTTGGCATTTATAAAATAAAGTGGGGATAGAAAAGAAAAATCAGCTATGAAAAATAGGGTTGGACCATAGCTTATGCTTTTAAAACTTTTAAAAGCTCCTCCTCCCCATCTTTTAAAAGTTGGGGAATTTTGCAAGTGCATTGTATAAAACTCACTTTATAAAAAGTTTACCAAACAAAAATATGAAAAATTATTACTATATATATGTTTTGAAAGTGATTTTTGAAAAAAAGAAACATTACGAAACCCAGCCTGAATTCATTCAATTAGGAAATTGTATGGATTAGAAAATCTAGTTATATTGGGAAACATAAACCCGGCCTTAAGGTTAACTATGATTAAGTTCAGTGTTACGTTAGGATTAACTTTCGTATGGGGTTGGGCCTCTAGGTTAGCCGAGACCTACGGTCCCGGTGTTTAGTTAGTCGGATCATTATAGAATTTTTTAATTGTGCCCGTGCTATACATCGGGAATGTGGTAACCTTGCTTTTTTTATATTAAGATAAAGTTACCAAAAGCAAAGTTTTTATTATATAATCTTCTAGATCATTATGACATGAAATTATGTTTAGTTATTTAAGACACTATATGTTTTCTATGAATTGTAAGATTATCCCGTACATTATTGGGTGAAACATCTCTCGAGGTATTAAACTTTACTTTTATTGAGTGAATTTAAGAAACTCACTGGTATCAACTTCCCAGGATCGATCCTAGACATGTGATTTTCCAAATTTCCATTTAAATTTCATATCTTCATGAGTTCTAAAGTTGAACAAGTCTGAATAGAAAGTTCTATGTCAGGAAATATTGAACACGTATTTAACTCAAAATATATTACTATTCATTTATTCCTTTTTATACTCAAGGCTAAGATCCTAATTAATATTGTGAAAAACATTTTCGAATCAAATTTTGGAATCGATATTTATGTACTTTTCTTCCCAGAAGTTTGCACATAACTAGTTTTCTAATTTAGCCAAGTGAAGGTGCGATAATTACTGGTCAGGTTTCGTACCTTCACAATGATTAGGTTTCAGTCAGGATGTAGATTTCTTGGATAATACACTATTACTATGTTATAATTTAGAATCTAGAACCTTAAAGTAGAGTTTGTGTACTCGTTAATGGAGTCAAATGGAAGGAGTAGAAGAGAAAAAAACAATCAAAATAGAGAAGTTAAAGATTCAGTTTATTGATGAGAATAAGTTTTGATTTACAAAATTATCCTTACTGGCTATACATATATATATACAAGAGATAATCCACAAGTTTATTATATGATCAGTGGGGAGCAATTACATTTCACATATCAGTGGGACCCAATAAATCACTTTACATATCCCGTTTCATAGTTGGAGACCTCTGATATTCACTCCTGCATATTTCCTCTCTTCAGGTGCTCAAATTGTCATCTCACAGATTAGTTGCTTCCAACACCGAAATCCATGTCCTCAATGTCCAACCAACTCTTCGTTCCAGGTAATTTACTCTTTAACTCTCATCTTTATTCTTTTGATAGTTGTAATTCTGTCCATGTAACTTGAGCTATTGCCTTGTAACTTTATCTACTATCATGTGATTCTGGTGGTTGGAGATCTCGACTCTATTTTTCGTATTGTCTTTCATCTGTTGGCATTGATGGCTTCCAGCTACGGTTAGACGCGATATTTTGTCATCTACATATTTTCTCCAAGTTTCATTTAAGCTAGTTTGAGGCTTATCTTTAATTAAACTGTAGATTGTATATCATCAGTGCCTTGGGTAGCTGTGTCAGATGTTCTATATTTTTGTTAGCTGGTTCAGTTATTTCGTAATTTTAGTTCATTGTAGAAACCGCAGACGGTCATCGGGACTCGGGGGAGGCCGAGCCCGGCTCTAACCACTGGATTTTATGCATCTCCGAGCAGAGAGATGTGGGTCTATTGGAGAGAGAGTGTTTTAGGGTGAAAATAAATGTACTACAAAAGAGTACTTTCAAGTAGGTTCGAGATTTCAAGCTCGAAAAGGACTAGCCTAAACCAAGAAATAGCTGTCCACGTCCTGCTTCGATAACAAAGGTGGAGAAAGATTGGGTAGGTCTTAGGGGAGGGAAGCAAAGAAGTTTGAGAAATATCAGTGTAATAAGTAATGTGTGAAGAAGAGAGGATTATCTCTGAGATGTATCGCTAATTTTTGTATATCTTAGTTTCCTCTATATGTGTTATTCTTGTTTTGAATAGATGAAAACCATCTATTTATAGATCAAATGAGACAATTTTTCATAAGTGGTGGAAGTTACAGAAGAAGTGAAGGAGTAACGATTATGGAGATTGTAGTGGAGTCATGTCTGAAAAGCAAGGAAGACATGTATGACCAGTACTCCTCATTCTCTCAACTGTCTAGTAATTGTTCCACTACTTGTTACCTCATTGTTCGTGGAGCTGTTGCCAGAACGTATGATTACCATAGACCGCCAGACCAATACCCTAATGAGAATCCCCCCATGTATTGTATTTGATATCTCGTAGATAGTGGAATCGTGGACTATCACTTTTGATTAGGTCAAGTCAAATCAATGAATTGCTAAGTAGGTGAGGTAAGTTGCGCAACTCACTAGATTGATAATCAGACTGATTAGTGTCGAGTCTGGTAAGTTCAGTGGTCATGTACTAGCTTAGGAGCAACATGACATATTCAATGGCTAAGTATTAGCTCAGAAGTGACTTAGCATAATCCTGGAAGACATTTGAAGTCAATATTGTAGAGAGCTTCTTAAGCAAGAAGACTTATTAAAAAAACTATATAAGATTTGGCATTATGCCAATATTGAAAAGAATGGTGTATTTAATTTTTACATATTTACTGCTTAATTTATATTTTCTAGTGCTTGAATTTGTACTAATAATATATTTGTATATGTTTATAAGTTGATCGCATCAAACCCGAAGTTACGAATAAATCTGGCTAAAAAGACTAAATTGCTATGGGATTCACCTGCTTGCTTGCGTTGCTAATTACGGACGTGGCCAGTGATGTGGTTTTAGTCCGGAGAGTAAAAAAAGAAGTTGAATTGAGACATAGAAGGAAGTGGCAACATGGTCGGCAACAAAAGTGCAAAACCCGAACAGTAAAGAAAAGGGATAAAAAGGAAGAGAAAAATATTGGTGGAAGGAAAACAAAGTACTCCATTTTTCACTTGTTAGCACGTGAGATAGGTTGGTGGTAAGTAGGGACCATGAGCACGTTGGTCAGACAATATTAAGAAGTGAATTGAGAAAAGAAGTAACACGTCAAATAGTAGAAGGTGGGGCCAAAACAGATGGCGTGGTTGAAGAAGTAGGTCTTGTTTCTGTTTGGTATATATAGGGCCTATACGGAAATCAATAGAAAGAGGGGAGAGAACCGAGGAGAAAGAGGAGGTGTGAATGGTTAGAGGATATGAGAGACAAAGGAGACAAGGGTGTCAGGAGGAGGAAGGTGGAGAAATAGAGGGTATCTCTTTTTAGTTTGATTAGGGGAGAGAGTGTAAAATATAGGGGAGAATCGTAGGATGTGGGGGACAAAGTGAGAGAAATTGAGAGTCAGGGAGAGAGGCAGGTGGAGGCGCAGATTGATTAGAAATAGAGAGAAAGGTGAGAGGTGAGGTTGACGGCTGAAAGAATGGAGAGAGGAAATAAGGTGGGGATTGAGAGAGAGGGGAGACAGAAAAGAGAGAGAGCTTCAGTAGGAAGAGAGGATCGACGTGAGGGAGAGGAAGGTGAGAGAGAAAGAAAAAGAAGATAAAAGGACTGATAGGGTAGGCTGAAGAAAGAGGGGGTAGGATGGAGAGAGAAGAGGTTAGGTCAGAGGGAAACAGAAAGTGAGAGAGGAAAATAAGCCTACGTAGGTGGGAGAGAGTGAAACAGAGGGGATAGTGAGACATAAGAGAGAGGGTTGGAACGTAGAGAAAGGTCGTGGGAAAAAAGAGGAAGTCTGACATGAAGAAAGGAAAAGAAGAGAGAGGGTTGGTGGCGGCTGTACTCTGGAGACAAAATCTGACGTTTTTCTGGGTTGGTGTTGGCAGCTGAAAACACAGTGATATCTTTTTATCTCTATTTTTCTTAATTGTTTTTAATGTATTTTGAGAAACCCTTGTTATGTTTTGCTAATCTTTGTGTAACTAGGGTTTATGTTGAAACCACTTAAAGTTTTAGATTAATTAAATCGAATTATTTGATGCAGACTATTATGATTTAAATATGGTTAGTTCTTGAATACCATTTATTGATTTAATGATAACATTAGTTGTTGCTTCACCGGTTCTGTACAATACAGTAACCTTTGCGCATAACTAATAGGATTGGAAATATATTTGTCTACTTATTTGATATCTCATTCTTGGGTTAAATCTTTATATGGGCATTCTTGATAAGTGCATAATTTACATATTTTAAGTATCATTCCCTTCTATTTATTTGTTATATTTTATGTGAATTATTGTTTGTTATTATTACTTTTGTAGTTTATGTGTTTTATTAGGTTACATCTCTGAAAGAAGTGAAATTGATCTCTACAAGGAAGAATTTCTAAAGACCCAGTGTATCTCTGTCAAAGAATGACGAAGCCAACGCAAAAAGAATAAGGTCATTCCGAGTTCGTATGAAGAAGTTATGAGCAAAACCGTGAAACCAACTTGGATTTGGTATTTGTTGGGCCTTATTGAGCCTTCACGGGAAGAGAAATAAGGAAGCGTTTTGGGCTCGCCTTTGACGTGAAAATTAGGGGTTTTATTGGTTTTTAAGGAGGTTAAGTCTCCTAATTGGATAAAGAATCAAAAGGAAGTGGAAAAGTTTAATGAGATTAGGTTTCCTAGTTGGATAAGGATCAAGAGGAGGTTACCAGAGCCTATATAAAGGGGAGCCTAGATACAATTTTTAGGATAACTTCTCACAGATAGAAATTATTATTTTATTTAATATTTTAATGGCTTTTAAGAAAGCTATGTCTAGCTAAATCCAACCACTGGGACACTGGAGGAAGCCATATTTCATGAATGAATGGTAACTATTTTTGATTCTTAAAATGACTTTGCATTGATTTTAATTGATTTATGATTTTTCTTAATTAGTTGTGATTTTTTTTTATGGTGTATGCTGGGACTTAGGAGCTTTTGATGCGCCATGATTGTGATTTACAATTAATGTTTTAGAAATTTACTTTTGTCAAAGAAACAGAGTCAATAAAAGAGTTATAATTGTTAAAGAATCATTGTGGAAATCATTCAGAAGTGATTTTGGTGGAATCCTGAGTTCCAGTTTCTCCAAATACTGTTAAAATCTTTTACTTATTTTCTAGTTTAAATTAAAATTAGGTCTAAAACGAATCTTCACAAGTCTCAACGAACGAACTATTTTTACCTCTTTTCTAAAACGATCAAGTTTTTGAATTCGCCCACACTTAGCTTTTGCTAGTCCTCAAGCAAACTACAAATCTAATCTAACCTAAACTACAATAACTCCCTTTCGTTTAGGATACGGTCACACTTAGCATGTGTAACAAGCATTTAAACCCCTAGGTGTCCCTCTTGGACGACTTATAGTCTCGTGAGGGTTTACAAGAGAAATACCCACAAAACCTTATACTCCAAACCCTAGCTACCTTTGAATGATTGAGGGTAAACACTAAACAAGCTATTTAGTTGGCATACAAAATTCTTCGGCTATGGGAATCATTACCCTCTATGAGTCCAATTCCTGTACCCGAGTTTTTACTCAAGCATACTAAATTCATGTATAAAGAAAACAAAGCACTACTCAGAAATCCATTCAACCACTATACTCAGAATCTATCAAAGTTCAATCACATGAAAAGATTTAGAAGATGGATATGGATATGATGAAGTTTGTGCATGTTCACTAAGGTGAATGGTGTTTCCCATATCTGTCTGAAGGCCAGTTCCAGGATGAATCCTAATGGATTGAGATACGCTCCCATTGTTCTTAATCCTTATACTAATTTTGACTCAACTGGTATATACAAGGGTCCCAACGATCGATTTGTTGAAAATTAAACAACTATCTTTATTATTTAAATGTACTGACAACATGATTGGATCAAATGAATCCAAGCGCATGATCCTTATCAGCATCTTACATGATAGTTCTCATGGATCCTGCGTTCCACGTTTGCTTAGGCGACGAAGACAGGGGAAACACACACATATTGCTATCAAAGTGTCAATACTCGATTTTTTTTATTTATTTTTTTGAATCATAGTCTAAATAATCTCAAACACTCTACTTCATCCTGGCGGCGATAACAATTCGATACTTGTGCCCCACCAAATCACTTTGAGAAACAAAAATTGCAAAAATAAAAACATAAGGTGATATGGTCGAGATAGACTCTGAGATTGGTGAAAACTATCGTGCTATTTCTAACACATGAGCTAGGCATCCTTTTACGAATAGACCATTTAGCTAGGCACACCAATTCCTATAGAAAAATAGCTAAGTTTCCATCTACCTAGAATGGTTAGTGTCATCCTGAATTGTTCACAAGTTTCTAGACTTTGGAGTTTCATATTATTGCCATAAAACTTTCTCCCTTACCCCCATACTTAAATCTAACATTGTCCTCAATGTTCTAAAGATGAAGGATTAAATACATGAACAAGGAGAAATTGTTACCTATTGAAGGAAAGGAGTTAAGGAAAGATATTACTGTGTCGCATGAGTATGGGTTACCTCCCAACAAGTGCTAAGTTTAAAGTCTTCAGCCAGACTAAGAAAGAATTAGTCACCTCATAAAATCATATAACAATAGACGGAACAACTGTGGGTCATCTGAATCAAATAGTGTTATCACAAATAAAAGGAAACTGCAACAGGCCAAGAAAATGAACAAACTGAGCACACCCTTATCTAGTTTTTTGTTTAAGACACATACATCTAGTTGTGGTTCAGGTTCAGGCCCTATAAAAGGGTCTAGATAAAATATTTCCATGGGATGGATTTCCTCGTAGGCAGGATCAATAGGATCATGTTATAAAGTTTGGAGTTACTCAACTAAGAACTTAGAAGCACATAATAATAACCTAAATAATTGTGGATCCTCAAAGTAAATCATATTTGACCCATACAGTTGACTATAATGAAAATGGTGGTCATTCTTAAGAAAATGTGTCAATTCTAATTTCCTAAAGTAATTAGGCTTAGTCTCAAAACTTAACAACTGACACATTTGAAATTCATACGTTCCCACATATGGAAGAAAATATTTTGATGGGAAAACAAAGTCAATCTTGGTATTATTTCCTAGGTAAACCACATCGACCAGATGACGGGTTTCTAACAAGTGAACTTCTTTCTGGACATCAAAAGGCTCAGGGAATCTAGTTTGAAGATGATCTTGAAAAAGGGTAGAGGTGCAAATGTCAAGTCCCAAGTTAGGGACCTTTCTAAGAGTCAAAGGTAAAGCACATGGAGAATTATAGTCACCCCCAAACTTAGAGTTTTTAATGTATTTAGATATACTAGTCACAATTTTCTTAATTTCTAGATCGTCAGATCCCTGAAAATAGTCAATTGCTTCTTCTAGGTTATAATCAGGTGGTGCATCCTCACTCATATTTAAAATCTCTACGAGTATATATTTGTTATCTAAGACTATTGTTTCTAAATTGCTGGACTCTAAAACACTATTCTCAAGATAAACCCGTTCCTCTAAACCATTATCGGTTTCAAAAGAAGAGAATTCAACATCGTCTAAAACAGTGGTATCTCTAGTCAAATCCACTTCCTTTTGAATATGTGAATAATAATTAAAATTATTTAGATTTGAACTAGGAATAACACTATCATCATGAAGCACAATTGGAGTAACAATTTCTTGGTCCCTCTGTCTGTATATTTCAAGTTCTTCGTCAATAATATCCTCATCATCATAATAATATGAAGATGTTTGAACATCGTCTAAATAAGTAGTGTTACCAATTTTATTCTCGTCCTCTTGACCAGGTGAATAATTATCAAGGGTAGTACTATATTGGCAATTAAGATCTTTTGAGCAATATTATTTTTTGCAAGACTTTCATTCACACTTAATGCAAATCTATTTGTATTCTCAGTCAATTGCTTGAAGGATTCGTCTAGAGAAAGAGTTGGACTACTAATTGTTCCCCCCATCGTAATACGAACCTATTTATATTCTCAATTAACTGCTTGCAGGATTCTTCTAGAGAAACAAATGGATCATAAGGAGTTGTACTAGATCACAACTGCTCATGTGATTCTTTTAGAAAAAGAGTTGGACTATTAATTGTTCCTCTCACACTTAATTCAAACTTATGTGTCATTCTCAAATAACTTCTTGAGTGATTCTTCTAGAGGTATAATAGGTTCATGATGAGTACCATATCGCAACTGCTTCAATGATTTTTCTAGAGGCATAATAGTTTCATTATAAGAAGTATAAATTGCATCTGCTTTAGGGAATCCCTCCAAGACAAAGAACTCAAACTTTGCTAATTTTCATGTTCACGTGATGGGTGTGTATATGAATAGTAATTGGGATCACCCTGGTATGAGCAGTAACCTCCAAAAGGTTGATGGTGGTTCCGAATACTATCTACACCATGTTGATAGTACGGATAATGTCTATTTTGAGACTCAGTCGGATATTCATTGTATTGGTCTTCGTAATACTAGTTCGACATTTTCTGACAAAAACTTCCTAATATATTTACAAAAAAAATCTAAGAAAATAAATCCTAACATGAAGGGGATCTAAACAAACACAAACAAGGCCGACTCAACCAAATCAAACCTACTGAATCTAGCAAACAAAAAGCATGATGTCTCCACTTAGATTGTTTCTAGACCAGCTTATATTTCCAAAAGGCAACTAGTTATAGTTTTACCAAGTCTCTTAGAATGATCCGAATTAGATTAAGTCGAATAAAAACAGGATAAGCCCTAAAGAGCTTTGATAACCCTGCCTCTTTGGTAACGTTTCATTGGGTTACAAGGCGGCTCGAATCTACTTAAAATAATCTTCCTGAACCAATACAGTCCTTTTGAATGATTTTCCAATAAGCTCGTTACCATATTCGTCTCTTTCTATTAAAATTTCAAGGCTTAGGTTTGTTTTTGGTAACGTATTCCTAAAGCGGGCAAGAAGAAAACTTTGATAAAATCCGAGTCCTTATCTTGTATGGCCAGTTCTTGCCCTTTACTAGAAAATAAATCCGTATTCAGTCCTCAACATATATTCATTACGAAGGAATACAGAAAATCCACTTGCAGGGATTTCGTGGATTAATAGAGTTTTACCTCTTGTACCAGACGGGCGATGCACCGTTTAAGTCGACTCAGGCCACCGACTCCTATGTCAGTGTACGAACCCGAGGGGCCGAGACAATATCGTAATTGTCGTCCTTCCCTGTTGCAGTTTATATTCAATAATACCCTTCCTAGGGATTAAAAATAATAATGTCCAAAAGTCCCAAAAAAATAAAGTCCAAAAATAAAAGAAAAATTACAAAAAAAATAAAAGATTTCCTAATACAATTTTCTAAAAGAAGAAATAAATAAAACCCTAAAAATTAAAAAAAAAAAAATTAACTAAAAGATAAAATAAATTTGTCTTCTTTTTCCGTTCTTTTCGATTTATCTTTGACTCCAAGTCTTTAATCAATCAATATAATATTTGGCTCCAATTTCTTTTTGATCCAAAACCTGGAATACAAAGAAAAATACCCAAAAACGTAAAATAAAAAAAATAAAAATAAAAATATGATTAAACTAAATAACCTAAAAAAAAAAACAAGTCCCTGGTAGCGGCGCCAAAAACTTGATCGTTTTAAAAAAGTGGTAAAAATAGTTTGTTCGCTGAGACTTGTGAAGATTCAGTCTAGACCTAATTCTAATTTAAACTAGAAAATAAGTAAAAGATTTTAACAGTATTTGGAGAAACTGGAACTCAGGATTCCACCAAAATCACTTCTGAATGATTTCTACAATGATTCTTTAACAATTATAACTCTTTTATTGACTCTGTTTCTTTGCCAAAAATAGATTTCTAAAACATTAATTGTAAATCACAAGCATGGCGCATCAAA
>JAJJMC010006585.1:1535182-1572703 GCA_023531435.1 Papaver californicum
CTTTAATTACTTAAATGACAACAGGTTTCGGGAAAGCCTGACTTATTAGAGAGTAATGATGAGAATTGATGCATGAATAACACGTGTCGACTCTACAAGTTGCGGGACAAAATAGACCAAAGCATTAAGATTCACTATTAAGAAGTTATGTGTCTCACATGCTGTTATCCTAATCCAAAAGCAATAATTAAAATATAAAACCGCAAGAAAGTAGCGGGATGATGAATACTTGACCACAGAGCAATTGCGGGATAATAAATAATACGCTAACAAAGGTTTGTGGAATTACATACCGGACCAAGAATAGATAGGAATAAATAGGTGGAAAGGAAGATTGGTGGGACCTATCAAATTGGCTATAAATATCAAATTCATAAACATAGAAAGGGGTGGGAAAATTAAGAGAGAAAATCAGACTGAAGATATTGAAGAAAGGGCAAAGAGCTTAGGTATGAAACTTATGTAATTTTTAACAGTTCATTAATTCATGATTAACATGAATATGATTATATGAAATAGTTTCATCAGAATAAATTATCTTATCTTCTTTTTCCTCTGTGTAAGTGAGAATCTGATCATATTAAGAGACCAAATTATGTTATTTTTGGTTGAAAATAGTTTTATTAATTAAATTGTGTTGTAAATTCTTGTGTCATTTCATTTCATTTCAATTTTTATCAACATCAAAATGTTATGGTGATACAATTTATTATAATGAAATGTACTTTCTTGGATTTCATGTACTTTTGGTTGTGATCCCATAGAACTTAGATTTTTGGTAATCACAATTTGGCGCTAGAAACAGGGACGAGTAAAGAATTTATTCTACCTGACAAAATCTTGTTGTTAAAATATTGAGTCGTATTCTATTTAAAAAAAATTCTCTTTAAAGTGCAATAATATAGGCTCATATGAAAAGGTTGAAAATATAATTTTATTCTAAAACTAGACAGTTGGTGAATATACAAATTTGGTTGTTATGATTAATTTTCTTTATTTTTTACTATTCTGTACTTTATTTCTCAAATTCAAGAAATTTTACTTAGCAACATGTCATATTTATTAGGTCCTTGATTTTTATATCCAACTAAATTCTTGATACCTGCAAAGATCAGTGAAATAAATTTTTAGTTCAGTGATTGAACATGGTAGTAATATGTACCATTTGGTTTCAACCAAATTGTGTTGCAAATTTATTGAGAAGGATAAAATCTTTTGAAACACATAATTCATTATTTGAGCTCTTTTAGAATACTGGACAAGAAATTCCTACAGCAACACAAGTTTGAGTTCAGAAGAAATTATATCACCACAAGAGTATACATACAAATGAGGACTGTGTCACAAAGAAGCGTGCATGATCAAGATGCCAATTCAGGCAATCAGGATAGTAATGCTATAGGTGCTCTATAACAGAAAGAAATACCGAGAAGATCACAAGGGCAAGAACCCAGTAATAACCATATAAGTGACTCTGAAGACCACACAACTAGTCGTTCATCTCAAGAAAATTCTCAAAACAATATTGATCATATTCAACAGTTAATGGAAGAAATGGATGCAATGCGAAAGGAACAACGAGTTTGTGCGGAACAAATTGCGTTCTTGACCAGAGAAAATCAAGTACTTAAAGAAAGAGCCCAACATTGTGTGGAACCGTCGATAACTAAAACACAGGGACAAGAAGCAAGCTCCAGTAGACCCGCACGAAGAAGAACGAAAGTTAACAAAGATCAAAGAGTAATGGTGGTGCAACCCTTGCGTCAAAAAAATGAACCAGGCAGATTAAATTTTGATGGATCAAGGTTGCATAATGATAAGTGGAAAAAATACTGTGAGGATACGAAACAAATGCGGGAAGAAATTAAGAATTTAAAGAATAAAGAAGGTGGAAGATTAGAGGAAGTGTTAAAAGAATCCCGAAGGACACCATTGCCACCACACCTGGCATATACATCAATACCGCACGAATGTAGTGTTCCCCTTTTCGAATGCTACGACGGAACAAAATACCCAACGACTCATTTGAAATATTACAATCGCATCATGACACGTTTGGAACAAGATGACGTTGTTATGTGCCGGTTTTTTCCTTCGAGTTTGAAAGGAATAGCTTTGGCGTGGTATGATAATTTACCAGAAGGGTCGGTAAATTCTTATACGCAGTTAAACCGTAAGTTCTTAGAAGCATACATGTACAATTGGCCCGCAGATACAGGGATGGATAAGTTGTAGTCACTTGCCTCATTAGCAGAAGAAACCATTCGATATTATACACATCGTTGGAAAACGATCTGCCAGCCAATTGGGGATGTAACTCCAGAGGTTGCAATCAACAGTTACAAGTGGGGAATCGCCAATCGGGAAAGCCAACTCTTTATAGATATCCATAATACAAATCCAAAACCAAAGGAGATCTCAGAGATATCATTGAAAAATGCGCAAGATTGCAAACATTCAGAGGCAACATCCGAGAATAATATCACAAGGGAATGCAAAAAGAGCCAATTCAATAGAACCATCGTCCGGAGCCGGGAAGAGGTTTACGGGAAAATATCCGGATAATGAATCAAAGCGAACAAAGATGGACGAAAGAATAAAGTTTATCCAACAATTTGAGGAACAAATCTTTACTAAACTCAATATTCCTTATTCTGAAATTTTAAATGTGATAAAAAATAGACCAGATTTTCAGTGGCCACGAACAAAAGAACAACAATCTGAACACACACAAAATTCAAAAGAGTATTGTGAATACCATTGTTATCGCGGCCATTCCACAAACCGATGCAGAAGTTTAATAATGCAGGTGAAAAGGTTAATTGACGCGGGGGAGTTAAAAGAATTCATTCAAACAACTGATCCACTACCAAGGCTTAGTAAAGGAAAAGCAGTAAATATTCCTCAAAATAATCAAACTATAAACATGATCATATATTCTGAGTCAGGCCGATCATCCATGAGTGCAACGATCAATATAAAATTGCATAAAAAAGTCCGTAATCATGAAGTCTTCAAGGTTGCGGGAAGAGTTACTGAGTCGTGGGAAGGATGGATGGCGTCCCTATTAACTTTTTCTGCAAATGAGGTTGATCAAGAGGTTGAAATGCACAACGATCCATTGGTACTTACACTGCCTGTGTTGGGATGGAACGCAAGGAAAATTCTTATGGATGGGGGAAGTTCCCTTAATGTGTTGTTTTATGATACCTTTCGGAAAATGGGATTAAAAGATGATTAGTTAACTCCTTATTGCTATACAATTTATGGGTTTAACGGATTAGCTTCAAAACCAAAACGGGAGATCTTGCTTGATGTTGCGGCAGGTACGATAAGTATTTTGACAAAATTTAGTGTAGTGGAAGCTCCGTCTCCATACAATGCCATCATCGGTAGGCAATGGGTTCATCAGTTAAAAGAAGTAACCTCAACGTATCACCAATACTTGTGGTTTCCAACACCGTAAGGAAAAATGGAGATAAAAGGAGATCAAAATGAAGCAAAATCTTGCATCCTAGTTGAAGTTCATATGAATGAAGAACGACAACAGCAACAACAAAACAAGAAAAAGGAACGCAAAATGAAGGCAAAAGAAGATGCCCTAGACCAGTATATGAGTCAGTTTGATGGAAAAAAAAAACGATACATGAAACAAGTGAAGATGTTAAAGAAAAAGGAAGCACATCAAGAGAAGATCAAGGAAATCATCCGGCATAGCAACTAAAGGTGGCTCCCACACTTTTAGGAGCTCCTAAACCCACTTTTACTCCGATAGAGGAAACTAAAAATGTTAATATAGGAACAAAAGAGTTTCCCAAGTTAATAAGGAGTGGGACGCTGATGGAGACGTAAAGGGAGCGAAATTTGATCTTTTTACTTCGAGATTTTGTAGATATATTTGCATGGAAAATGGAGGACATGCCAGGTATCGACCCAAATATTATACAGCATGAATTGCATATACACCCCAAAGCCACACCTTTTCGGCTACGTATACGTAAAGTTACGCCCGAATACCATGTGTCAGTAGAGAATGAATAAAAAAAGCTCATGGATGCGGGATTTATCCGAGAGGTGCGATACCTGACTTGGATCTCTAACATGGTGATTGTACCAAAAAAGAATGGAGGCGTTAGAATTTGCATAGACTTCACCAATTTGAACAAAGCATGCCCGAAAGACAGTTATCCACTCCCCAGCATAGATCAGTTTGTAGATGTTGTTGAAGGTCATGAAGCCTTATCCTTTATGGATGGACAATCATGGTATAACCAAATCGTACTAGCTGAAGAAGAACAAGAGCACACTGCATTCTTTACCCCACGTGGTTTGTATTGTTACACCAGGATGCCATTCGATTAAGAAATGCCGGAGCAACATATCAACGGTTGGTTGACGCAATTTTTAAACCATGGATATGACATACTCTGGAAGTTTATGTGGATGACATGTTAGTAAAAAGCAAACTTGCAACCAATCATTTACAAGATTTGAAAGAGATATTTCAAGCCTTGTGGAAATATAGAATAGGTCAATCCTGACAAGTGTATTTTTGGGGTCACTTCAGGGAAGTTTCTCGGGTATTTGTTTACTAAAAAAGGAATTGAAGTTGATCCCGTAAAAGTTCAAGCAATAATAGACATGCCATCTCCAAGGAATGTTAAAGAAGTACAGAAGCTAAATGGATGTTTAGCCGCACTTAGCAGATTTATCGCAAGATCATCGGAGAGATGCAAACCCTTTTTTGATATTTTAAAGAAGAAAAATAAATTCGAATGGAATGAGAAATGTGAGCAAGCTTTCCAAAATATCAAGGTCTACCTCGCAACATTACCTGCACTGCAAAAGCCAAAGCTCGAAGAATTTCTAGCCTTATATATTGCGGCAACCGAAGACGCAATAAGTGCGGTGTTAGTCCGGACCAATGAAAAGATTGAAAAGCGAGTGTATTACATTAGTAAGATTTTGAACCCTGCAGAAAGAAATTATACGAAAATTGAACAGTTAATCTTAGCACTGGTGTTTGCTACCCAAAAAATACGTACATATTTTCTGACACATTATGTGCGGGTACCAAGCAAAACAACATTGGAGTCAGTACTAAAGAATGCAGGAAAAGTCGGAAGAACAGAAAAATAAAACGCACAACTCGAACAATTCAACATATTATTCAAATTACAAACTGCATAAAAGTCACAAATTTTGGTTGATTTCCTTGCGGAATTTCCGCTGGATGATAACTTCGAAATTCAAGGTTTACCCGGAATTGATGATGGTGACCCTCAAGATATCTTGAATTCTGTAAATCCCAAAGATGGGAAGTATTTGTTGACGGAGCCAGGAATAGAGAAGGTGCTGGAATTGGAATCTTAGGTACAACTCCTACAGGGGATAGAATGGTACATTCATTCCGTCTTGAGTTCGATGAACATACAAATAATATAGTGGAATATGAAGCTGTGGTTCACGCCCTCAGACTTTTTATTGAGTTAGGGATAAGTGATGTCCGACTCACAAGTGGTTCACAATTAATAATTCGACAGGTTGAATTAAAATATCAAGCGCTTGATGAAGACTTGATAGAATATAAAAATCGTGTGCAAAGATTGGCGCTTCAAATTCCAAATATAACCTTTCGGCATCTATCCAGAGATAAGAATCGACGTGCTGATGCATTAGCATATATTTCTTCAATGATAAAGGATCGAAATACATCATCGGTAAAAATTGGGCGTATTTATGAACCATCAATCAAGTTGTGGGCAGTTGAAAATATGCAAGAACAAATGGGGAAGATATTGAAGACACAACTATTCAAAATAAAGTAAATTTCCCACAAAAAATAGAAAATCACCAAACCGTAGAAGATTGAAGAGTTTAGGTCCATCAATATTTGCAAGATGGGATATTACCCGCAAATTCTAAAGAAGCATGGAAGGTGCAATCAAGATCTGTAAATTATTAGTTGCGGGATAGAATTCTTTACCGAAAGTCTTTTTTGGGACTGTTACTTCGATGTTTATCACGAAAGGAAGGGCAGCGAATTCTCAAAGATATACATTATGGTGATGCGGGAAATCATAGTGGAAGACGATCACTGGCTTTAAAGGCAAATACGCAAGGTTATTATTGGCCATTTATGCGTAAAGATGCGGAAAACATGGTAAAAAGGTGTGAAGAATGCCAGCGTTATGCGAAAAAAGATAAAAGCTCCCGAAACAGAACTTAATTCGGTGCTCAGCCCTTGGCCATTTGTAAAATGGGGGATAGACATTATCGGACCATTGGTGGAAGGAACTAAAAAGAGAAACTATTTGATTGTAGCCATACATTATTTCACTAAATGGGTTGAGGCCGAAGCTCTTGCACATATTAGAGATACCTATGTTTTTAAATTCATATTTGAGAATATAATCTGTAGATTTGGAATTCCGGTGGCCATAGTCTCGGATAATGGACAACAATTACAAGGAAAAAATATTGGTATGCTTTTCGAAGCATTTAATGTTCAAAAGAATAAGTCTACTCCGCTTTATCCGCAAAGCAATGGGTAAGCCGAAACAACAAATTAGACAATTGCCATGAATCTAAAGAAAACTCTTGATGGTAACCATAAACGGTGGTGTGAACAGCTTCATAATACATTATGGGCATACCGTACTACTAGAAGGGAATCCACTGGTGAATCACCATTTCTTCTTACTTATGGAACAGAAGCAGTTATTCCAACGGAGGTCATTCTACCCACTACGAGAACAGAAGCATGGGAGAAAAATTTAAATTCAGATTTAATGTTGGAAAAGTTGGATGATCTAGAAGAAAGAAGAGAAGTTACACTTCAAAAAATGGAGAATTATCAAAGGAGACTGGCAAGAGAATACAGTAAAAAAGTAAAGATGCGGAATTTTGTGGAAGGACAATATGTTCTGCGGCAAATCCCGGAATACCAAAGAGATAAAGCAGCGGGAAAATTTACACCTACGTGGGGAGGACCTTATATTATACATGGCATTGCAGGACAAGGATCGTACCACTTGCGAAATATGGATGGAGGAATTTTGCAACATCCTTGGAACGCCCAATATCTCAAACCCTACTATCTTTGATCCATAATGCAATTGGGGAAAAAAAATTTGCATTCGTAATAGGTAAGCATATCAAATGTAATCTTCCTAAAAGATCCAAATAAATATCTATGACTATAAGATTTTTCGCAACAGAGATGTCTAACGTCGTACTGGTTTTTATATCAGGAACTCTCCACTTCGGGAATTGCTTACGGGTAGCAATACAATTATACGACAATTTGAGTTCATATTAGGTAAAGCTACAAATGCAACCTCTCTAAGAAAGTCCATGTGAATGTCTATGAGTGTATGACTATTGGGTCTTTTGCCAACAGGGGTGCCTAATGTGATTTTAATTATTGTATCTTTCTCCATTTTAGGAGACTTTCGGAACCGCATCCTAACTTCCTCCTGGCCCGAGTGAAGTTAGACATGTATTACACCCGCAATATAACACAAGGTATAAAAATTTCCTTGCGACTAAAATAAATTACACTCATAAAATAAATTAATGATTAATATATATTCAAAATATGTTTTTTAGGAACAACGTTACAAGGAAAAATGAAAAAGCAACTGCAATAAAGAAATGAAGAAGAACGAAACAACAAAAAGAAAGCTAAGGAGCAGGAACAGTGCCTTTGAATGGAGGATTATTTGGAACATCTCGGCGCTTATAAATTGTTGTAAATCCACCAGCTTCTACTTTATCAAGAGTGTTATTGACTGTTTTTGCAATTTTAGCTTTAGCTTCGACTCTTAACCATTCAATGCAAGCTTTTCTATTTGCAATCTCCACCTTGAATTGAGTTATTGCAGTATAACATGTCTGGATTCTATTTTTCAAAAAGTTTATTTTCCCTCTCTCGGTAGCTAAATCTCGAATAAGGCTTTCGTTCTTCGAAGCCTCATGCTTTAGAGTCTCTTCAACATTCTTAACCTTGGAAGAAGAAAGCTCAAGTTGAGCTTGAGCTTCATTGGCTTTTGTGGAGGAAAGCTCAAGCTGAGCTTGTGCCTCCTTAAATTTAGTAGAAGATAGCTCAAGTTGTTTATTGAGTTCTTCAATCTTAGTAGTTGCGGCACCAAGCTCTCCCTCGGCCTTAGCAGCCCTTGCTATTGCGTCCTTCAACTTTTCTTCAAAACCTGAAATTAAAGTAACGAATTAATTAATAAGGGAATAATATTAAATTTGAAGTTTGCGATCAAATAGGATACCTCTTGCAAGGGATTCAACCTCTTCTAGCTCACGACCCATTGCATCTTTTGTAATATCAAGGAAATCATATTCTTCTGAAAGCTTGTTGTAATTGGATTTGAGTCGTTCAAGATGTTGTTGACACTGAGATAACTCTGTCTTATTATTCCGCAAATGGTTTAACTTAGATGTGCATTTTTCCACTTCTTTGTGTAACCGGAGAATATCGCCCTCTCGCGATGAAGAACAGAGTCAAATAAGTTTAGAATTGTAGCTTGAGCATCCGAAAGGGCATTTCCCATGGCATAAGCCTATGCGGAAGAGTAGTCTATGTCTTCAATAAGCTGAGCGATGTACGAAGAAAGTTTTGAATGATGATACGAATCAGATTGGAAAAATCCCGAAAGGATATTCTGCCGCTCTATGCAAAGCTTGCGGTTCTCTTCTTCCAGTTTTTCGGACATTACCCCTGCTTCAGAAACGAAACCTTTATTCCACAACAAAGTGGCGTCAAACTCTACTTTCTTGCAACTTTTTCCACGTATAAAAGCCGATGTTGTGACTCTAATTTATTATATTTCTGAATAACCGAATCATGACTGTCTACAAGATCATTGAATTTTGTCTTGACCTCCACATTCTCATTATTAACTTTTACAACATGATCTCTCAACTGCATAATTTTATGCTGCATCCTAGATACAAGTTCTGAATCCCCCGCTGATCCCATAAAGTAGTTCAGAAAACAAGAGAAATAAAATAAAGAAAAAAGTAACTAAAAGAAAGAACAAAACCTTGATTCTGAAGATTCAGCACTTGTTGGCGGAGTGTATCATTCTCCCGCTGCAAGTCCAAGGCATCATTTTCCACAGCTCTGAATTGGCACTCCATCATAGAGGACCGCGCCTTGTAGAATTGATACGCAGTGTGTAAGGCGCTTTGACCCCGACCAAGCTACGAAATTAAAACTATAATTAGAATAGAGAATAAAAAGAAATAAAAGTAAGTTAACAATTAAAATACCTGTAGAAGAGTTTGTTGAGGGAAGGAGTACACTTGTCCATCCGCAAGTGCAAGTGTATCCGCAAGCGAAGAGGGCTCGATAATGCGCAAAGAAGGATCAACATCTTCTCCTTGATCTTTTAACCAAGCATCTATAACCACATCATATGGAACATCTTCCATAGATTTGCGCAATCGGGAAACTGAAGAGCTATCGGATTCGAACGGGAGAGAATTGAATGGAACAGAGAGAAGATTCTTTGACATAAACTATTTGAAAGCTTCCTCTTCTTTATTTAGGAGAATAGAAGCCTCCGCGACTCCCTTTCTTCTGCTCGATTGAGGAAACTTTGTGTTCTATTGAGTTTCATCAGCATCAACCCTGCTCGCAGCAGCATCCCTAACAAGAACAACTTTTGTCATAATGCTTGGGGGCACATTATCCGTTGTACTGGTGCTTGCCAGCCCTTATGCTCCCGCAACATGTGCTTGCGGGGCCACTTCTGCTTCCGCAACATGTGCTTGCGGGGCCACTTCTGCTTCTATAACATATGTTTGAGGGTTGCGATCCTCTTCATCAGTCGTCTCATCTCCATTAGAAGCAGTTTCAAGTGTCTCAACCCCAGGTAGAGAAGAGAATTGAAGATAAAAATAAGGTTCATGGGCAATAGCTTGATCCGAAGAATCCTTCGCAACATAAGAGATTTCTTCCACGGCATCAGTTTGTCCCGCAGATTCGACGTTCGTTAATAGAAAGGGAATATGTTGACCTCCTTCTTGCCTTTTTGCAACAGAACTTCCTTCACCCCTTGAGCGTGGATGATGGAGAGGAGAATCATGAATTTCACCCTCTTCTTTATCTATAGAAGCACGAGGAACGCCTTTCGCTTTCTTCCGACCCTATAAATATACCGAATGCTTCATCAGAGGAATTTCTAAAGCAAAAATATAAGAAGTCAACGGATCAAATAATACCTTTTCTGGAAGAGGTGCGGCCTTGCGTTTTAACCCCGTATCATTCTGAGTGCCTTCATCAACCAGCGGCTCAGTCTCCGACTCAATTTACGACTATAAAAAGAAAAAGAAAATTTAACTGTCAAACGGAAACTATACTCAGGCAATATGTGAAATACGAAAGAAAATAGAGAAAACTCTACGTACAGTAAAACCTCTATAAATGAATAATGTTGGGACCAGGATATTTTATTAATTTAGCGAGATATTATTATATCGATAAATTAATAATTTATTAATTTAAAGAGGTTTTACGTATTACCTTTAAATTTTCAAGTCCAATGTACTAGTTACAATGTATATTAGTTAGAGATGAAAAATAAATTACAAAAACAAGTTCCAAGGCACATTTTATGAATGTACATTCACAAATTAATTGAATTTGTCAAGTTCATTGTTTTTGAATAAGTAAAAAGTTAGTTCATGGTACCAAAAAGTTGGTCCATGGTACCAACGCAGTACATTAAACATGGTTAGAAATTGATCACTATAAAATGTCCATTGAAAATTTTTAAAATCACATCAACTATGGCTCCTAAACTAAAAGGTGTTCAAAAATCAACAATGACCGATCAACAACGAAAATTGTTATGCGAGTATAAGAGAGATCACCAAGGATGCACTCAACAAGATTTGGTGCAATGGGTTGACAAAACTTACAATTTGAAAGTTAGTCAAGGAACAATATCAAACACTCTCAAGCGATCATCAGAGTTCCTATCAGCTGACTTTGACAAAGGTGGATCTTCCAAGCGTCACAAACCAGCCATGTACCGGGACATGGAGAAAGTTGTTTATGAATGGTTTCTCCAACATCAAGAGCGTGTGAATATAACAGGAGAGCTAATCATAGAGAAGGCGGTTGAGGCGCTGAAGCTTTTGTATCCACAGGATTCTTCAGAGCATAAACTTTCACAAGGACTGCTTGAGAAATTTAAGTTAAGGCATGGTATCAAATCATATCGCCGTTTCGGAGAAAGTGGCTCAGTCGACACACATGACATGGAGAAGAAATTTGAGTCTATAAGGGAAAAAATTGATCAATTTCCTATGAAAGATGTTTTTAATATGGATGAAACTGGTTTGTTTTACAGGTTACAAGCTGACCATTCACTAGCAACAAAACAACTTGAAGGTAGGAAACAGGACAAGGAAAGACTTACAATTGTTATTTGTTGCAATGAGGATGGCTCAAAAAGAATTCCTCTATGGATCATTGGTAAGTATGCAAAGCCACGTTGTTTTAAGAATATCAACATGAATAGCCTAGATTGTGAATACCGTTCAAACAAAAGAGCATGGATGACTGGGTTGCTTTTCGAAGAATATGTTCGTTGGCTGGATGAAAAAATGCACGGTCGAAAAATTCTCTTGGTAGTGGATAATTGTCCAGCCCATTCAAATAATATCCAAGGGTTGCAAAACATTGAGTTGTTTTTTCTACCGCCAAACATGACTTCAAAAATTCAACCATGTGATGCTGGGATAATTAGAGCCTTTAAAAGGTACTACCGTAAAAGGTTTTACCGTAAGATTTTGGAAGGTTATGAGTTGGACATTTCTTCTCCGGAAAAGATTAATATTTTAGATGCTATCAATTTGGCCGTCTCAGCTTGGAGAAATGTGCAACAAGAGGCCATAGCAAATTGCTTTCGACACTGTAAAATTCGTTCGGCGAATCCAACCGGCTCAAGTGATTTAAACGATGTAAATTCTGGGAAAGACATTTGTGAGCTTGAGAACTAGATTACAGGTATGCATTATCGGCACAAAATGGATGTGAATCACTTGCTAGATTATCCTGGTGAAAATAATGAATGTTACGAGGTTCAAAGCATTGAAGAAATTATGGCGGATACCATTCAAAATCCGGTCGATGACGAAGTTGAGGATGATTCAATAGCTTTGGAACCGGTCACTCGGATAGAAGCATTCCAAGCGGCAACAACTCTTCACAACTTTTTTTTGCAATACGAGAAGACAATGCCCCAACTCTTAAGTGCAATGAGGAGATTTAAAGATGAACTCAATATAGATTTGAAGTTCAACAAAAAACAAATGACTATAGATTCATTTTTTAATAGACAATCTTAGAATTTGGAATCTTTTAGTAATTATTAATTTATAGTTTCATTGGGACCAATATATATACACTGGGCTTAAAAAAAGTTATTATCTTATTATTTTATCGATTGGGGTCCAATTTTATACTGGTCCCAAGTTGGGACTGGACAAATTATTAATTTTATCGAGGTTCTTAATTTATCGAGTATTAATTTATAGAGGTTTTACTATACCTCGCTGAGAAGAGCGAACTTGAAATCAGAAAAATTTAATCGCCAAGGGCAATAACCGTTGAAATGAGTGAGAGGATCGTACACTACGCTATTAGAAGCAGATCCGAATACCCAGGGACCTTCAATAAGGAGAGGGGTGCGATACCATTTATAGTCGTGATCTTCCCGAACTCTTTCCCTAAGAGGAAGCGTCGTTCCCGGAACATACTTCAGTTTCGTATTGTCAATCTCCGATAGTAAACAAAACCCCTCCCCACCTTTGCGGTTTGGGCCAACACTCCAACTCTTGTAATTCTTGGCGGAAACATTGTCCGCATACGTGGCATCGAAATTTGCCACTATATAATATCTGCTTAACCTAAGGTCCGGAACGTAGCACGTAAGCCCGGTCCTTCCTTGGCTACGCAAGCTGCATTCGTTAAGTATTCTCCACCAATTTCCATTGTATTGCGCCACAGACCGCACTAAGCCTTGGTGAGATTGATTACGGCTCGCAAGGACCTCAAATTGATAAGGATTCTCTCTTTAGTACAAGGGAAGCTGTAAACCCGCATCTATAGCTCCTGCGGGGATTAATAATCTGTCATTGGTATATTGAAAACCCTTTATCATTTCCAGGGAAATTTCATCAGAAGCGCAATCGTAAAAGGAGACTTTAAATCCTTCGAGACCTTGGATCCTTTTAAACTCTTAGAGATCCATAGAACTGAAGCTATAACTTTTGTGAGCCCGTTTGTCTTTAGGAACAGGATTATTCACTGCAGGATGCATACCTGCAGGCCTTGCAGGTTCCGAAGGATGACTCCTTGATACAGGATAGCGGGATGGCCTCCTGAGTAAAGGTTGATCATTTTGACGAGAAGCATCATCAGAAACTCGAGCTTTACCTTTTCCAGCCATGATAGATTTTTATCTACACAGGGAAGAAAGAAAAAATAAGATTACTACAGATCAAAAGGCAAGAGCAGAATAAAAAGTTGCAAAAAGAACAATAAGATAACAATTATTCTATAATCAAGAGAAATCAGGGATCATGTCAGAATAACCAATCATCACAAGAAAATTCAACAACTTCACAATCATTGTTCGTTCCATTAAGTAATAAACAGATAGGGGCATCAACATCATCTTCACTATTTAACTCAAAAGAATCTACATGACAGTGAATAATAATCAAGCAAACACGAAAAAGAATTAAAGTAAAAACTTACAGATGAGTAAAAGAGTCTAAGAAGAATACTTTGATAATATCAAAAACTGGATCCCGATGAAAGAATTTCGAATTACAGAAGTTTAGAAGAATGAAAAAATATTAAGGAATCTTTGAAAAGCTTGAAGGAATGAAAAGTGCTGCAACTTTAAGAAGGAAAAAACAAGAGGTGTAAAGAATGGAATGAAGAAAATAATTGGTATTAAATAGGAGAAAGCTGAAACCGACGAACCGTCGAAAACTGAAAAGAAATAAAGTTCAGATATTTGATTTCCTCGAAAAACGCCACCTGACAAAAACGTGCAAAAGTGAGTTAATGCTAGCGAAAAAATAGGAAAAAGTGTAACGTGCGAAAATGAGTTATTGCAGGCATGGGAAATAAAAAGGAAATCATTATTTTTCTTTTTTTCAAATTTTTTTAACAACTGTCAAAATTCAAAAAAGGAAAAGGGGGCAAATTGTGAGAGAATAACATCTGAGGCACACGTGTTTAAAAACTATAGAAGAAGTAATGAGCTATGATTAGACGAGAAACACTGGAACAAAGTCTTTTGAAAAACGAAGAATTAACAGCTGCCAAATCTTTAAAGTTTATCCCTGACAGCATTAACGCATGACCAACACGTGGGTTACGGAAAAGCAAAGTGCACTGATCAAGACAGACAGCCTTAATTACTTAACTGACAACAACTTGCGGAAAAGTAAGGTGTACTGATCAAGACAGACAGCTTTAATTACTTGACTGACAACAAGTTGCGGAAAAGTAAGGTGCACTGATCAAGACAGACATTTTTAATTACTTAACTGACAACAGGTTGCGAGAAATCCTGACTTATTAGAGAATAATGATGAGAATTGATGCATTAATAACACGTGTCGACTCTACAAGTTGCGGGACAAAATAGACCAAAGCATGACGATTCACTATTAAGAAGCTTCGTGTCTCACATCTGTTATCCTAATCCAAAAATAATAATTAAAATATAAGACCACAAGAAAGTAGCGGGATGATGAATACTTGACCACAGAGCAATTGCGGGATAATAAATAATACGCTAACAAAGGTTTGCGGGATTACATACCGCACCAAGAATAGATAGGAATAAATAGGTGGAAAGGAAGATTGGTGGGACCTATCAAATTGGCTATAAATACCAAATTCATAAACATAGAAAGGGGTGGAAAAATTAAAAGAGAAATCAGACTGAAGATATTGAAGAAAGGGCAAAGAGCTTAGGTATGAAACTTATGTAATTTTTAACAGTTCATTAATTCATGATTAACATGAATATGATTATATGAAATAGTTTCATCAGAATAAATTATCTTATCTTCTTTTTCCTTCTGTGTAAGTGAGAATCTGATCATATTAAGAGACCAAATTATGTTATTTTTGGTTGAAAACAGTTTTATTAATTAAATTGTGTTGTAAATTCTTGTGTCATTTCATTTCATTTCATTTCAATTGTTTATCAACATCATAATATTATGGTGATACAATTTATGATAATGAAATGTACTTTCTTGGATTTCATGTACTTTTGGTTGTGATCCCGTAGAACTTAGATTTTTGGTAATCACACCGTCAACATCCATACATCACTGGTAATCAATAATCACACCAAGAAATAAGCTTTCTCGCTTTAACATTGTGACACCCGTAAAATTTTCACTTGGGCTTTAAGCCCGAGCCCAATAATTTGGCTAGAATTGTGCAGTGTACGTGTGCAACCCTAGTATCACATGTTTATAACCGTGGAGAGTGCCCTAAACCTAGTACGTGTGATTTAAACTAAATGGATTATTTCTTAGTAGTATCAGGGATCGTGATTAGTAGACCTCTGGAAAAGTCTAGAAAATGTTGAGCATGCTTGCCACGTGACTGACATGAGCAGCCAGGGCCATAATCGCCTTTTTCTGCCTTCTATAACAAGTCCAACTCACTTTTTCTTTTCTGTTTCACCGTATTTAATCTTCACTCAAAATAAATTTATGCTTTTGTTTCCACTCAAAACGATCTCAAAGAAAGAATTTGTAGCTTTAAATCCAAATTCGAGCTCAACCCATCATCCGGACTGAATTTGTCTTCTACAAAGGCAGTGGTTTTTTTCATTTTGTTTCTTTCTTAAGTTAAATTATATGTATCAATCTTTTTCTGCCCTAATTTGATTTGAATGCATGACTTTCTCTCTTTTCCTTCGCCTTCTGTTTATTTATGGTTTTTTAACTGTGCTACTTAATCTCGTTGAAGATTATTTTATAAAAAACCAATGAAAGGCTATTTTCGATCTGCAATTATTTTTGGTGTTCAATTAATTTTTCTTAGTTTGAAATTTTGTTAGTCAAACTGAATGAACATGGGAGATTCTTAAATTTTACTGTATTTTCACTGGTTCTGATTCTGTCGTCGAAAGTGAAAGAACATGAATTTCCCTTCACTTCAGCACTAGCTTAAACAAAAATGAAGGAATGAGTATTTGAGTATATAGATTTTTGTTTTACTTGAAATTTTCCTTTCATATCTATGTTTATCTCCTTATAATTTTGGTTGATTCTTAGTGAATTTTTAGTTTGTGACGGTACAGGTTAATTCATCGATTCAGCGAAAAATCTCATTCCTTCAAATTGTAAGTTCTAACTAGGGCTGCACAAAGGTCGGTTCGGCTCGGTTCTTGGTGGAACCCTGTACCTGTACCTCTCCATGGTCGGTTCTTAAATTTTATACCTGTAACCTGTACCCTGGGTCCGGTTCCGGTTTTGTACCATGTACCCTGGGTCCGGTTCCGGGTACGTACCCTGTACCCTGTTTTTTTTTGTTTTTTTTTTGTTACATCTAAAATTTGAATGTAAATTGTTGAAATAAAAAAAAATAGAAAATTTAAGTGTTTCTACCATTTCAATCTAATTACGAAATGTATACAGTATTACGAAATGTGTAGAAATGAATATTATGTTAAAGATTGAATTGATGACTAATATATAAAAGAAAAAAAAAAGAAAAAAAAATCAAATTACCTTCCTCAACATTAGAGTTATCATCTAGTATATAATCATATAAAAGATCAAGAGCAATAGGTTTTAGTAATCAACTTTGTAAAAGATCATGAGGAGGTACAGGTACAGGGTACAAGTACATGGGTAGTACCTGTACCTTGTACCCGGTTGTACTCGGTTCCCATTTTTTGTACCCGTACCCTGTACCTTGTACCCTCGGTTCGGTTCTTTTGGTTACGGTTCCGTCGGTTTCGGTCCGGTTCTTCGGTTCCGGTCGGTTCCTGTGCAGCCCTAGTTCTAACTCACTCGTTGATGTTTTTCTATGAGCATTTTGTAATCTTATTGTTTTGTTTGGTGCCTCTTCATACTAATTTTTTTGTTATTGATCCTCTAAGTGGAAATGGTGGTTTTTAATCTACTGTTAATATCTTGTCAATCCGAATTGGTTAAGTTTGCAGATTTCTGAAAATGCGAGATCTTCCCATGTTCATGTTAGATTTGTATCAACTGACTTTGTCCCTTGAATATAGTTGTTTCTGCAGCTTTACTAGCCTATTGTAGCTAATGATAGTTCTGTTATCATATACGAATGGGTGTATTTGCTGGTTTTCGGATGATGTTATGTTCTTTATATTTTTTTTACGGAACTGGCTTCTTAGAAATATTGAAACTTCCGCGTGAACTTGTATTGTTAAGCTGTTCTTTTTAGAGCTACCGTTTGGAACGTGATATGAAGATAGGGACTCTACTTTAGTAACGTCGGGCCTTAATTGGCATCCCACCACCTCGGTGGCTACCCGGAAGATCGTTCGGAACGATGGCTAGTGACTACCCTGACGGTGGCTACGGCCATGCGAATAGTAGAGTAACTTAAACTGCGGCTCTTATTTTCAATTTGAATTGTATTTGCGTAAGGTTTCTCTTCTCTATTTAATTATTATTGCTGCTCCTCGTTTACTCATTTATATTTTATGTCGACATTACCATTTTTCTGTTGTAACCCCTACAGAGCATTCGCTCACCCCTTTGTTCGTTTTCTCCCCGCAGAGTACTAAGCGAAATTGCACCAGTAAGCCGGGCAGTACAGCAAGCTTGGAAAGCTTCGAAAGTTAGTATTTTGTTAAGTTTTTATGTGTATATCTTGGGGATAAATCTGGGGTAGTTTTAGTATCGGCATTTGACCCATTGTTTATCGTATTTTGCTGCGTAAACATATGCACTATGGTCTTATACGGGTTCTAACTTTGGGTGTATGCTGGTCTATTTGTCAAACTCATTTTGTTGTATGTCTTGGTCTTCTTTCAATATGTGTAGCTATATTTTTGCGACTGCTGTAAGACTAGTAAATGAAATTAAGTGATGAATTTATGTTTAAAATGTTTGTACTTAATAGTTAGTGCTTGAACTGATAGTTATTGGTGATTGTGTCGCAAGGTGTCATTGATTTAAATAAGAATCATCCTTGGCAGTAATTCTTTTGGTGTAAAAACTTAGTTTGAAAAATACTTTCATTTTGGTGCTTACAAAATACATTATTGCCTGTTCTTCGAAACAGGCCCATGGATTTATACATTTTTATTTAAGCTTTTGAGTGACGTACCGGGGATTTAGCCTTGTTAATGGGTTGAAAACCAACCCATTAGAAGGGTAAATTTTCTGGTCCGTCACAGTTGGTATCAGAGCTCATGTTCTGACTGACTAGCTTGTGTGGTTTTCTCGTTTGATATTAGCTTGTGTGGTTTTCTCGTTTGATACAATGATCGACTTTCCCAACGATTTATGTGCATTTATATACTTCATTTGTTTTAAAACTGCAAAAATACTCTGATGTGTCGCACTTGAGCTTATATTTGAGTGTTTGATTGCGATGAACATTTCTTTTCGTTTGTGGTAATGTGCTCTGATTTGTTATGCAACTCTGATCTGTTAAGCTTCTTTTTCTTGAAACTTTTACCAATTCTTCGATGGTACTGTTATTTGAAAGAGTCACTAACCATTTGTGAATCTAACATGTATATTGTTTTAAGGATGTCGCGTGTGTGAAATTTGTAGCCTCAAGCTCCAGACAAAAGAATAATAATTTCACCAAGAGGACGGTACGAGAGCAATTTTGAAAAATTGGTAGACTCCATGTTGATTTTTGCCAATGTCGTTAGAGACAGTAGGAAATCGAGTGATGTTGCAGACTTGAGGGAATTCAATAAAGTTGTGGGAAATGACAGAAATTTCAGCGAGACAGGAAATCTTATTTAAGAGGAGAAGTGGTTGATGGGCATTGAGAAGTAGCTTGATGCTGTGAAAGTACCGGACAAGGAGATTAGGCTTGCATTTAGGTAGGGGTTTTCTTCCTTTCCCTTTAATTGTTATTTCATAGTTCCACAAATGGGTTTAAAATACTATATACTTTTTTGTGTTTAATCCCTGCAAAAAAAATTCCATGATTATAATGCATGCTATCCCTGAGTGCGAACCTAAAACATTGAAGTTCTTGATTTGGTTTCTGTTACATAAGTTTTGAATTTTTCAGTGTGATTTAAGCTTTGAAAATAAAATAAAATAAAATAAAATGGTGTTCTTATTTAGCCGGTACCTTATTTGATAAAATGTGTGAACGAATTTCCTTTCATGAACCTTGCAAATCGTTTTGAACTTCCAGTAGTTTGATTTCGTTTTCCTTGGGATATATCTGAGTTGTGCATTTTTACCAAATGGGTATTTAAATCTACCATGATTAAAATGGTTTATTAAAACCAACAAATGGGTATGTTTGTAAGGCTTATTAATCCGGGTTAAATTGAGGCCTACGGAAATTATTTTGGCCCTATTAAATTTTGCTCCCAACTAGAGTGTGGGATAGGGGTATCTATATAGCTACTATTAAAATTACTAAACTACCCTCTACTCATTAATTACCTCTGACACTTAAATCAAAATATAAATACAAAAAACTTTCCTAATCCAAATCAAATAAAATCTAAATAAAAAACAAAATAAAAAAACTTTTCATTTTCCCTCTCACTCCAAAATCTAAAAATCCTAACCTTAACTTTTTCAAAAACAAAATCCCATCATTAGGAGCGAAGTACATGCCAAATCTTTGTGAATCCTTTCTTTTAATAATATTTGTGATAGATTCATGTGTAGAAATCAAACTTTTCGTGAATCAAAGTGCTGATTTTTCCAGAATCGTTGGATGTGGATCCATTGTATGGTTACGATGGACCTACATCCAATGATTCTCGTTTCATATTCCTCGTGCATACTTACCATTGTCAGAATCGTTGGATATGGCAGATCATATCCAACGATTCTACCTTTTTAATTTATTTTTTTACTTTTTCTATACTGGAATTGTTGGATAACACACCTGACTATCCACCGATTCACTTGATTTAATGTTTTACTACTACCTGATGAGAATCGTTGGTTACATCTAACGATTTTGGATATGAAAGTTTTTGGGTTTTAGAAGTAAGAAGAATCGGTATCTAAAATGCTACCTAACCAACGATTCTAGCTTGGTGTCTTCTGTTAGCTTTTGCAGTTAGAATCGATAGTATTATCCAACGATTCTAGCCTTGTGCTTTCTGATAACTTTTGCAGTTAGAATCGTTGGATAAGACTATCTTTATCCAATGATGTTCATTAATTTTTTATTGATTATTCATTGCTTGAACTAGAGATTATTGATTGAATGACACCTTGTTCAATTTGTTTATTTGTATAGCTATTATGGATGGTAGCAAAAGAGGTGTGGTCCAACAAGACAATGTGACATTGATAGGAGGTCACGGAAAAAGGTTTCCCGCTACCTCAGCTGCCCCAGCCAGACCAAACTGGAAGAAGTCCTAGAACTCTTGCGTCAGCTGGCAATGGAAGAGCTTGAGGAGGTGATTGAAATAACATCCGTCTTAAAAGAGGATATTGCTAATTGGAAATCCCAAGGTGTAATACTTGAAGAGGCTGCCGCTGAAGATGCTGTTGTTGCTGATGGTGGAGTTGATGGTGCCGCTCCTCCTGCGGCTGATACATAATCAATGTTTTTAAGGCTTGTTGGCTAAACTAAACTAAGACTTGTTGCGTTAATTAGTTTATGTTGTTTTATTCGGATATTTTTATTTTGTTTGTGGATGGATGCAAGAACATATGGTTTAATATGTTATAATGAAAGGTTTGAAGTTCGATATTCCTTGTTACGTCAAATGATTAATGGTAAATAAAATCAATTTCTTACAATTGTGATCCAGAATCGGTGGACAGAACACTTATGTATCCAAGGATTCTGAATGACTCTGGTAAATATGATTCAGAATCGTTGGATACGTATGTCGTACCCACCGATTCTGGGTAACGTTTTCTCAATTTTTCCTGCAACAACTTTTGTTTAAAACAATTTCCAACAAGAATTCAAAGTAACCAAAAAGCAAATCCATTTCATTCATTTTGAATGGTTGTTCAATATATGAAAGCTACAAACCATGGAGATCCGATAGTTAATTTGTTAACAAAAGACAAATATTTAATTCAACACGATCGTACCCTTGATTTGTTCCGGGTCTACTAATTTATCCCAAAGTTTCATGTTGGGCTCGTATTTTTTCAGCCATTCCTTAGAGGTGTTGGTGGCTAAACCTGGAAAATAGGTGAAGCTACATAGTGGAGGTAATGGAAAATCTTTATGTAGCCTAAGACCGATAAAATGTCTGTTGCTAATGTTGACTATAAAAATTCTTCGATCCTTAAGCGATTCATCACACTTTGTTCTCTTTGGTGTGAAGGTAAGAGATGCTCTCTGACAAAAATAATGAACAACGAAACTCCATGTATCCGCCAAAAGATGGCCACATCGAGGCATGATCATCCAATGCTTATTGGTAATTGGTTCATCCCCCTTCGACCCTTGAACACGAGCAACCAATTCATCAAACTCAACTTCTTTATCTTCTATTGTACCTTCCCTCGTCATCGAGATGTAAAATTCTTTTTGTAGTCGTAAGGCTATAATCTTTCTAAAATATTTACATTGGGTTAGATCCTCATCATCCTCCAAGCTTAAATGACCTATTTGTTGGGACGCAACATGAAATCCACAATTTCCATCCCCATCCACGTCGTCGGTAGATAATACGTAGGGATGAATGATTGAAGGGAGTTTCGTAAGATACTCATTGAATATCGTATAACACGTTTGATATGGTCTACCCCACATATCCCTAGGTGTAACTTGAAAACCAATTGCCTCTTTTATAGTCAACGGCTCTTGCAGGGGATCCATGGACACCTTTTTCCTTGCTTCCCCTTTTAGTCGTACTCGTTTTGTACTCGCTTGACTTTCTTGCATTGGAACGATGTGAACGATGGGATCCCTTTGATCCTTTATCTTGGCTTGTTGCACACTCTACTTTCTTGTTTCTCGGGCAACCCCGTTTCTTTTGAGCGGGAGCTTCTTTACACATAGCCTCGGTAGGCTCATGCCCACTTGGTCAACTTTCTTGCTTCTTCGGCGACCTCTTTTCTTTAGAGCGTAAGCTTGTACATACATAGCCTCGGTATGCTCATGTAGTGAAGGGTCTCTTTGGTTACTCATCACCGCTTTGTACTCTTTCCTTTCTTGCTTCCTATCCAATTTGGTAGGTGGTTACCCGTCGGCGGTAGCTTAGTTGGTTCTTCAACCGGTTGCATATGTGAGTGAACGGCGAGGACCAAGTCGGCCATCAAAATTTATCATTGAAAATTGTTCTTGTTGGAGTAGCTCTCGATTATTTTTCTCCCAACATCCGTGTTTACAAATGATTCACTTGCATCTTCTATCGGGCTTGGTGTGAAAGCAAGTTGCTTCCAAAAACGGATCGATGAGCTCAAACGGAATCCCTTGGGGGTTATTAGCAATAATATGACGACACGGGATCCCCATGGCCGCCATCGTCTTACAAGAACAAACAATTTTTTTTCTCACGTGCTCTTTATCCTCAAAATACTTATAATCATTTATCATATAATGGATAACCCAATCCGACACCCTATAGAAATACCCCTAAGCAACATACCATAATCATCAGAGTACGTAGTCACAACTTTCATCCTACTATTTTCTATTTGGATCTGAATCTTGTTGATATCCTCCATGGTGTATTGATGGATAGCTTCTTGTACCGTAACCACATTATTTTGACTCCCCCGAAGTAGTTTTTTCAATCGTCCATGAGACCTTCCGTTATACTTATCGCCTCATTCTTGTAAAGCATATGTTGGTAGGTATACACGTACACAAACTTTTCTTTGTGCATCTCCAACAATTGTTTCACGCAATAAACCACAGCTTTCTTGGCAACCTTCGTACAAACATATTTAAAATTCTCCAAATTAGATTTGTACTCTTCCTCGGACATCGTAATTATACCTCAAGATATTCGAGATCAATTAAAATTGCTTGACCAATTGAATGTTCTTCTTAAAACCCTATCAACAAACAAATAGTAAAATATTATTAAAACTAACAAAAAAGCATGAAGAAGAAGATAGAAAACCAGAAATATGCATCTTTATTTTTTTACAAACCCTAAATTTGAAATTGCAAACCCCTAACTTTACCCGTAGAATATCAAGCACAAGAAAGATTGAAGAGAAAATATTGGTGCGTATTCAAGAGAAAGATTTAAGAACAACATAAACAGGAGAAAGATTCTCTCGAAGGTTTAATGGTCGTGGGTTTTCAAGAGAAAGATTGAAGATAAAATGGTTTGTGTTGATATTTTTGTTTGAAGCTTAGCTCATGCTGGTAGTTTTTTGGTGATAGTAGAAGTGAAAGTATTTTTTTTTTTTGAAGCAGAGAGTGAAATAGAGTAAAGGTGAGGGTAAAGGAGAAAGGAGAAAGAGAGACGAGAAAGTGAGAGCGCAGAGGTGGAAAGAATAATGTGTTTTCTCTTTCCTTTAGGATAAATAATAGGGTTGTGGTGAGATATTTGATCCAACACCGTTCATTCTTTTAGAGAAAATAACCATAAAAATGAAATATCATACCACACAAAAAATATTATCAAAGTGTCATTGTCTAGTCAATAAAAGTCATAACACAACGACATCTTGACTTCAGTCAGCCACACATTCAAAGTACCGTTTATGTTTTCCGGTTTTTTTTTAAGTTCAACGACACTTTCAAAATAACGTTTATATCCGATATTTATTTTGTGTCGTTCCATAGTATCTCATACAGGCCATTTTCCACTAGTGTATGTAGGAAGTTCCGATCCTTGTATTTCCTTCTTTGTTGCTTTTAAACGTTTTTGCACTCTGCCTCGACCGATGATGGATGGTTTAAAATGTTGATGAAGAAAGTTTTAACGTTTGCCGGGTTTTGTCCCCTATTAAGCTTGCCAGTTCTGTTTACACTGGATGTTTCAATCCCTCCATTCCCTTCTTTGTTGATTTTCCTTTAAGAACTTCTTCTCGGTCTTCGTGCAGTGTCCTGAATTGATATGGCTTGTTTTTGTTTCACGAAGTGATTCAGATAAAGTGTATTTATTTTCCAAACTTATTGAGGAAGTAAATACCTTTAATTCCTTATAAGATAGGGAATAAGACCCTTTTTTTTTAATATGGCATCTAGGCAGCCAGCTAGTGTTCTTCACAATCTTCCAACTTTGCCTATTGTGCGTAGAATACAAAAATTTTATGGTTTTTACGATGTAAATAACTACGTTTCGGCGAGGATCCGTGAAGATCGGGTAAGTTCCTCTTGATTCGAAATTCCTTTCTTTTCGTGCTTTTTGTGTCTGCTTTCTGACGTTTCTCATGAATTTATTTATCGTTGCCTATTTTCTCAAGATTACTCTTGGGCATATATTTTTGGAGGGACCACCGACATAACTGAGTGGCGGCTCGTGTGAGAAATACAAATGGGTGTGTGAGATCGTACAACGGATCGGATGGTTCAATTTTATTGAAGTTTTGGTTTCGTTCGATGAAACGTGATAATTCTCTAATTATGGCAGACCGGGGGTGGGTGACACCAATTCATTTCACCTCCTACATTGTGAGATAACCATCACTCCATTAGATTTCGACATGATTACCGGCGTCCGTGTTGGGATGGGATCTCATGTACCTTTGGGTGTTAACATGATTGAGGAGAATTTCCGAAAGATGTTAGGACCGCATTATGGGGACATCTTCCCTAAGAATTGGTATGTCAGTTTATCTGACTTGAGAACTTGTTTCTCTGTTCTTGAGCTGGAACTTGTTGATGATACTCCGAAAGATAACGCTAAATTCGTTGAGGTTACCAATGATTTTCTCATTTATGTCTGATGTATATCGTATGTGCAACAAATTACTTTAGATGTTTCATGTTTTTGGGTAAACTCGTAGATAGGGAGACCAATCCTAGTCACAGCAAGGACTACACCTTTCTGATTAGGTAAGAGATAGAGAAGCCCCCTTTTTGGTACTATTCCTTTCCATTTTATAGACTTTACTCTTTTACCTTTTCCCCACACATACCCTTCGCAAACTCCTCATTACTACTACAATACAATCTCTTAATCCTATCCTTAATATTTTCTTTTATTCTTTCTTTATCCCATATTTTCATGGTTATGACACTGAGGGTTTGGACATATCCCTCTGATTCATGAGACATTCATGGGTTTAGGCCCACTTAATGGAGATGACTCCCCTTATCGATAGATAGTCATTTTTTCAGGTATCAAAATTAGCCCAAGAGTAAATCCACACTCCCTTAGAACAGTTTTCTTCGACTAACTCCTTAATACGCATCCTCCAAACTCACGTATTGCTTGGTTAATGACGTGTCCCATTATCTTTTGAATTTCTCTCATAGTTACCATCTTATCCTCGCCCTTATGGTCAAAAACGTATTCTCTATATATTTGTACGACCTCTCTTTTACCACTTTATTTCCTTTTTTACTGTATATCTTCCCTCCTCGTTATCCTTGATGTCAGATGATTCCCCTAGGCACTTCTCAGCGGAAGAAGAAGATAAGGCGGAAGGAACAAAGTCTCAAGCGGAATCTGAATCCAGCGGTCATTCTGATGACGAGTCTCTTCTCTTGCCGGATGATGGGAGGTTGTACTCCATTCCAGAAATTCTTGGCAGCCGGGATTTGTCCGAGGCTATACAACCCGAGGTTTTTGTCGATGGACAGCGGATTCCTCCTACGAACGATCATCTCGACTTCTTTCTGACCAATCCAACTGTACTACCCTTCTTGTCCTCTCCCAAGTGGCTTATGCATCCTGAGGAAGGAAATTCCCCCTTTATGCTTTCAACAAAATTCCTTGTACGTCCATTCAACGCGGGGATTACTACCTTCCGACTGTGGATTCGCGCTTCTCAACGGAAACTTCTCCTCTCTGGGAATCTTGGGTCGCATATATCTGTTACAACCCGACCACTTGGCTAAACTCTACTCTTTGGGGATAGACGACGCGATAGATGTATCTCTCTATCGTGTGATAGTTAAATGTACAAGTGACATGGTCAGGCTCTATTCGCGCTGGATACCTCGGGTTCACACTTTATTTTTCGCTTGGGGCAAGGAGGCTCCGGTATTGGAGGATATTGTGGCTTTAATGGGATTTCCAATTCACGGGTCTCATCTGTATCACAAAGCGGCTATTTACGAGGCCATGGATGATTCAGACATAGCGCAAGTCCCTATGTACTCACTTGATTAGCTGTAAGGGCAAGCCCCGAGGAGCCCGGTTAGAGAGGAAGAACGGCCCTCATATAAAGGGCACTCCCCCTGTAGAGGAAAGTGTTATCAGATTGCGGAAGTTAGCCAAAGGGAAGTCTAAGGCGACTCCCGCTTTGACAAGAAAGGAGAAGGCCTTGATGGCTAGCAGTACAGGTATACCAAATCGTCCTATTGGCAAGAAAATGATGGCTGACGCAATGAAGAGTTCCGGTGTTGCAGTGTCAAGACGAGTTGTTCGAGGTGAGGCCCCTTCTGGTCGTGATGTCAAGATCAACAAACGCACTTCTTTCCCTTTATTGGTGGGATAGTGGGCTCCAAATCTTATTGACAAGAATGTTGGTTCTCATGTTCAAAAGGAAAGGGATACTCACGCTGAACTAACGACGTTTCTCTTATATTGGTGTTTTCATGATATTTTCGAACACAGTCCTCGTGACACCATCAAAAATGAGCTTGTACCGATGGTTGTATTAGTATCACGGGGTATATCATTTTCCTTGGCGCCTATGTTCTTAGGTGGTTTGTATCATCAACTGGATCTCCTACGTAAAGATATTCGTATGGTGAACGCTCGTCAAGTCGTTGAGACTTTTGTTGCGGCGAACTTTTTTCAGGCCTGGGCATGGGAACATCTTCCTAAATATGCTCCTCTGGTTAATGCTTTAACCATCCTTCGTGAGGAGAGGGTCGAGAGGGATAATGGCACAATCGATGTAGTTCCGACTACTTATTATTATCCTCGTATGGCCCTGTGGTGCGGGAAAGGAAGATCTTCAAAGAATACTTTCATCAAGTATATTGATGTGGCCCACGAATTCAAGCTTTTTCTATACCATGATGGTCGTTCTGGTTCCCTCCCCTATGATTTTACCATCGAAGTTGAGGATATGGTTTAAAAAATTCTGAGCAAGTTTTAGCAAACGATGACTTTGATTCTGTTATAGCCGTGCTGCCTGGTTATCTCCTGGTTTTTACTTGGGTAAATTCATGGTGATATCCTACAACTCTGATCGCGTAACTCGACAGCTGGGCTATGATCAAGGAGTCCCCTTCTCTTTTCCTGATCTATATTCTACTGAGGAAGCTGACATCAAGGATAGTTTTGATCGTTTTATGTTTAGAGGAGAGACGCGGTTGGTAGATCGGTCGATTCACTTTTATTTCCTGTATCGCTCTCCAGCGTGGGAGATTTTTGTTTTTCCCAATCGGTATTTATTCCACACAAAAGTTCGTAAACAGGCTTTAAATTTTCTTTTATTCGAACCAACTCCTCCGCCTGCACTACTCTCAGATGATTTTAGGTTAATGCATGCGTCGGACCGTATCAAGTTACATGTGTCAGTAGATGATAGGCAAGGTCTCTCGTGCGGCTCGAAAGGTCGCCCCTTGGTTCCCTTGACTACCTGTTGGACTCTTGTGGATGATCATGAGTCATTGAATAAAGAAATTAAGAAGGGATTGATGCTTCTCCCTCCAGCAAGGCAGAAGCCGGCAAAGGTTCAAACTCTTCAACCAGCTCCGGGTTCTTCTAATCATGTATTTTTTGTGCTTGGAACCCTTCCCCCCAAAAAAAAATTCTAACTGCGCGTCATCAGGGTGATATCCTTTTTGATTCTGTTAGATACCAGCCACGCACCTTTGTGGTGGAGGAATATCTTAATATTCCTGAACATGATTGGTGTCCTTGTCGTAGGGCTAAAAAATCTAAGTGTGACGCGGGAATTTTACCAACTCCGCATATTCGCATGTCTGCCTCAGCTGATGTTTCTCCCATGTCTCCTCTACAGGATAAAACCCGGGTGATCACGAGTTCGTCTTCTTCTTCTTTTGTGGACCGTATACATAGCCTGGGTATTGAATTCACTACGGGTGGTGGTGCCATTTTTCCATGTTTAAATATTATTTCCATTGATCCCATTTGTGGCGACCACTACCCGTTCTCAAAATCAGCCTCAGGATACACCTACCAGTTTACTTGGTTCGTGCAGTCGTGGAGGTTCTTCTTATTCTCATCCTGGTGTATCTCAGGGCCATGTGCCTTCTGACGGAAGTCTTTATCCTTATGGTAATTGTTCTCCATGTGTCACCTGTTTTATTTTATGTTTTATCCTTTTAATCTGATGACGAGATGTGTGTGTGTGTTTTTTTATTTTATTCATACGTCTGTTCCACTTCTTCATTGTATGTTTTTTTTGTGTTTTTTTTTGTTATTATTATTATTAGTAGTAGATTATGCTGGTGGTTCAAAGTCGTCTTTGGGTTTCTCTCGTCCTCCTCATGAGCCTTTTCCCGCTCGAACATCTTCCCCTGATTCCCAACTTCTAGAGGTCGGTTTTTATTTTATTTTTTTTGTGAAAGAGATTTTTTTTAAACCATAAAGAAGCGAGGTAGCAACTCTTATTTTAAGAAGGATGCCTCTAGCGTCACCATCATTGTCAAACGCGCGCGGCTTGTTGGAGACGATCTTGTTCAGGATACCCAAGAAGAAGTGAATGCAGTCTTCCTGTTCGCTATGCCGGCAGATCCCAAATTTCGCTTTCCTACAGTCGTGAGTGTCGATGAGGCCGGAGCGGATAAGATCTACATACAAGTGCATGGATTCCGGTTCCCTTCTAACTTAGTTTCCACTTTCAGGATGATTCTTAAGCGAAGCGGTCCTTTAGTGAACGAGTATATCTCTCACTAATTTTGCAGCTAGGGTTTATGTTGAAACCACTTAAAAGTTTTAGACCAATTAAATTGAAGTATTTGGTACAGACTATTATGATTTGAATAAGATTAGTTCCATGATTTTGTTTATTGATTTAATAATAAAATTAGTTGTTGCTTCACAGGTTCTGTACAACAGTAACCTATGCACATAATTAATAAGATAGCAAATATATTTGTCTACTTATTTGGTATTTCATGCTTGGGTTAAATCCTTATATAGGGTATGCTTAGAATAGCTAGGTATTTTTTGTGAACCTATAATTAGTTTCGTATAATTTTCTCGCTAACACAATTAGATGGTGTATGCTGAGACTTAGAGTTTTGATGCGCCATGCTTAGGGTGTCCCAGTGACATTTGCGACTCTAATACATATAATAGGTGATATCGATAAAACGAACAATAGATGAATATTCAGGAGTTATGTTTCACTTCAGTAATTAAATAGAAATAGTGGTGGATACTAAAAACCCCGGTTACCGACTCTCTCTGTTTAGTTGTTTTATTATTTCATTCATATTTCTAAAAAATCAAAAAATATTATTTCTGATTACTTTAATTGAGATTTTGATTGCAGTATTGTCCCAGCTCCCTGTGGGTTAAACCCGTACTTGTCGTTGTCTTCATTGTAGACACCGTGCGATTGCGGTTATTTATATAGGGTTTCCAAATCCTATCAATTTTTGGCGCCGGTGCCGGGGAGCGGTTGTGAAATATTGTAATTAGTATTTTTGATTTTCTAATTGTAGTTTAGGTTTTTATTTTTTTATTATTTTGTACAATATTTTTATTTTACTTTAGGATTTATTTTTCCTTTTCACTTGTTTTTGTTTTAGTATTTCTTTTCAGGTGCTTTTCCGAGGATGATGACTCTTTTTCAGGAGAAGTCATCTAAGATGACACTTCGGGAATATATGAATCGGTCACGGCATAATGAAGTTCTTGCTTCACCTATGGTAAGTGAAGAATCACCTCTAATGATATATGATAAGTATTATAAACACAGACCGCGTAGTTTGGAATAAAGATTGAGAGTTCTTGAATGCCATAGATTATTTGCTGATGATGATCAGTCTTGTAGTGACTCTTTGTTCCATAAAGAATATATAGATGACCCTGTGGGATATTGTGTAGATAATTTGCCTAATTTCATAGATGAATCTATCTTACAAGATCATTCCCCCGACTTAGAGGTTGTTTCTATACCCCTAGACTTCCAAAAGTTACCTAATTTAGGGTTAGAATTGTGTGTTTCTCAAGTTTTCTTGGATCACTTTGCATCCAAATACCCATAGGATTTGCCTGTTCCTGATATTGTGCATGAATCAATTGATATTTCCCCAATCCCAATGTTATCCCCATATTTTGTTCTTTACACACTTCCAAGTGTAGTAAAAACTTGGTTTGGGAGTAATCCCTTGTTTTTAATAGTTTCAGTGTCTCCGTGTTGCCATAATATAAGTGTTAAACTGTCATTTGTATATATTTTATTTTGGGTTGATCCCCAAATTTTAAGGTTGTTAGTGTATGGGGATCCTTTATGTACATATCCAGTAGGTATATTTTTATTTTCTTTTTTTTATTTTCTTTTTAGACTTTTTCTTTTTCTTTTTATTTTATTTTCAGTGTTCTTTGTTATTACTATCTTTTGATATGTGTTACGGAGAATACTGCTTCTTGCGTCAGTCAGGTGAGATATTCCAATCCCTTTTATTTGATTTACATTTGTTTCTCCTATTTATATTTATTGCGTACCATTTTAGGTTGCACAGTTTGAAACATTGAGGACAATGTTAAGTTTAGGTTTGAGGGTAGAGTTTCAGAAAATTGATGCCAATAAGAAACTCCAAAATTTAGAAACTTGTGAATTATTCAGGATGACACTAACCATTCTAGGTAGATGGAAACATAGCTCTTATCTGTAGGAATTGGTGTACCCAGATAAATGGTTTATTCATATCTGGATGCACTCAGGTGTTAGAAATAACATGATAATCATTGAACAAGCCTATCTCGGAATCATCATAATCATATCACTCTCTATTTTTATTTTTACAATTTTATGTTTCTCTAAGTGATTTGGTGGGGCCCTAGTATTGCCATAAGGTCGTAGCTCGGATGCACTAGAATTTTAATTTTGTTTAAAAAAAAGAGATAAATTATGTATATGAATAATAATAATAATAATAATAAAAATAGGAGCATCCAAGCCGTACTTTATACTAATATTTTTGGAAACACCGTTCACCTTAGTCAACATATGCATTATTCATTACTTCTATATCCATCTTCTAATCTATCCTTGTGTTTGAATTTGATTGATTTCGAGCAATGTGAATGTTTCCATCCAGTTTTGAACGTTTAATGATTATTTGAGTAGAGTTTGCATTCTTATATGAATTTTAGTACGCTGAATGCAAACTCGTGTACATCAATTAGATTTATACAGGGTAATGATTCATATAGCCGAAGAATTTAGTATATCAACTAAATAACTTGTTGAGTGTCTATCCTCAATCTTTCACAGGTAGCTAAATTTGGAGTATAGGTTTTGTGGGTATACCTCTTGTAAACCCTCACGAGACAAAACTCGTCCGCTAAGGCCACCTAGGGGTTTAAAGGCTTATTACATATGCTAAATGTAGTCGCGATTCCTGCGAAAGTGAGTTAGGATTTTATCTTATTTTCTAGAGTAATTTTGCTCGAGGACTAGCAAAATATTAGGTTTTGGGGTATTTGATGGGTACATAAATTATATATTTTTAGTCCCTAATTTATATTT
Source organism: Papaver californicum (assembly GCA_023531435.1). NCBI lineage: Eukaryota > Viridiplantae > Streptophyta > Magnoliopsida > Ranunculales > Papaveraceae > Papaver > Papaver californicum. The sequence goes on from JAJJMC010006585.1 coordinate 1,567,172, forward strand.
GTTAGTACTTGTATTTATGCTAATGTTATTATTTTTATATTATTTTAGGTGGAACACTTAAATCCCAAAGTTAAATACAAAACATGGGATAAATGAGTTGTGGGCAGTTGAAATTGGCTAGAGCACGTCACTAGTCGGTTTAATGGGGTAGTCTGATGGCTGGAGTCTGTGTTGAGTTCTGTTGGATGCGGACATGAGGTGGGGCGTACTTTTTGGGGTCCCTTTTTGGATTCACGTGTGAGAGAACCTGGGTAGAGAAGAAAGAAAAGGACGGAAGAAAGAGAAAGGGTGAGGTTGGGTTTTATTGGTGAGTGAGAAGAGGGAGGCGTAGGTCAGAAGGAGAAGAAGAGGTAGAGTAGGTTGCAGACGGCAGAGAGTAGAAAAGATAGAGAGTAGGCAGGAAGTACGGCAGACAGAGAAAGCACCGTGAGAAAGGAAAGGAGGTTGTCGGAGAAAGGCAAATGAGTACAGATGTGAGAGGTATGTTGGGTTATTGGAGGAGAGTAGGAGGTTGGAAGAGAGAAACAAAAGAGTAGAGAAGGGTAGGCGTGAGAGTAGGCAGGAAAAGTTAAAAAGGAGGGTGATTGACAATAGGCTGTAGAGCTGGACCTAGGTGGAGAAAGAAGGCTAGAGAGAGACTAGGATGTGGTGTAGGGGAATAGACTAGGATTTCTTTTGAAAACCGAGTATAAAAGAGAGAGAGAGGTAGGTGGAGGTCATACAGGAGAGAAGGAGTGAGTAGGTTGATCGAGAGACAGAAAAGAGAAGTGGAGTTTGCAGCTGTGGGGGAAAGTAGGTGGAAGGCGGCTACAGAGTGTAAGGTGAAGAGAGAGAGGGTTATTGAAAGAAAAAGGAGTACATAGGTTGTCTGCTAGGTATGACGGCTGAAAAAGAGGTGTACAAGAGAGAGGGTTGAGAGGATAGAAGGTTGAGTGGAGAGAGGATCAGAGAGAAGGTTGTGTATGGGTATTATAGAGAGGAACTAATAGAGAAGAGAGAAAAGTCAGAGAGACAGGAGTGATTAAAGGCGGAGAGTTGAAAACGAAGGTGAGAATGACAATTGTTTTTGGGTCTGACTTCTGATGTCTCAGGAGGCAGTGGTTCTCTTCAATTTCTGGTTTCTGGGTGAGGTCCGACGATGGAGGAAAGAGAAGAGTAGGCAGACAAAAACTATCACGGAGGTGGAAGAAAATGACAGTAAACAAAGGGTTTAATTCTTTTTCTCTATTCTTGTTAATTATTTTTATGGATTTTAAGAAATCCATCTCCATCTCTCACTAATTTTGTAGTTAGGGATTATGTCGAATCCTATTAAAAGTTTTAGACCAATTAAATTGAAGTATTTGGTACAGACTATTATGATTTGAATAAGATTAGTTCCATGATTTTGTTTATTGATTTAATGATAAAATTAGTTGTTGCTTCATCGGTTCTGTACAATCAGTAACATATGCACATAATTAATAGGATAAAAAATATATTTGTCTACTTATTTGATATTTCATGCTTGGGTTAAATCTTAGATGGGGTATGCTTAGAATAGCCAGGTATTATTTGTGAACCTGTAATTAGTTTCATATAATTTTCTCGCTAACACAATTAGATGGTGTGTGCTGAGACTTAGATTTTTTGATGCGCCATGCTTAGGGTGTCCCAGTGACATTTGCGACTCTAATACATATAATAGGTGATATCTATAGAACGAACAATAAATGAATATTCAGGAGTTATGTTTCACTTCAGTAATTAAATAGAAATAGTGGTGGATTCTGAAAACCTTAGTTACCGACTCTCTTTGTTTAGTTGTTTTATTAGTTTAGCTGTTTTATTATTTCATTCATATTTCTAAAAAATTCAAAAGATATTATTTCTGATTAGTTAATTGAGATATTTATTGCAGTATTGTCCCCGCTCCCTATGGGTTCGACCCGTACTTGTCAAACGTGCGCGGTTTGTGGGAGACGGTCTTGTCCATGATACCCAAGAAGAAGTGAATGCAGTCGTCCTGTTAGCTATGCCGGAAGTTCCCAAATTTTGCTTTCTTACAGTCGTGAGTGCCAATGAGACCGGAGCGGATAAGAGCTACAGACAAGTGCATGGCTTCTGGGTCCCTTCCAACTTAGTTGCCACTTACATGATGATTGTTAAGCGAAGCGGTCCTTTAGTGAACGAAGATATGATTAAGAGCATGAAGACTTTGGTCTTTATGAACAAAGGTTTGCTCGAGGCCGCGAAAGGGATTTCCAGAGTCGGTGATGCTCCTCCTGATGTTGATAAACTGAAGGAATGAGAGTCTTCCATTCTTACTGGCAAATATATCAAGTTCCCCATAGCGTGGCTAGATAAGTTGCTGAATACGGTGAAGAGCAAGTTTGATCCGCGCTCGAACCTTCCGGCTCAAATCGCTGAATTAGAGCAAAGTCTAGAGGGTCTGAATAAATCGGCTCAGGAAAAGAAGAGTGCTCTGAATAAGCTTCTCGTCGATGTCTCAACAGCTACAGAGAAGGCTCATGAAGCTAAAGCTGCCGCAACCCAGGTGTGCGAGGATCTTAAGAATTAAAAACGGGATTTGGCCTCTTTTGAAGGAGTTTAATTCGTTCTCTTTATGTTGAGTGTTTGTAATATGTTCATGATTCTCTTGGACTTGAATTTCTTCTTCCTCTCTCTTCTCTTTTTTTTTTTAGAAAAACTTACTTAGGGTTGGATAATTTTTACTGTGGTGTTCTAATTATCTTAATTGGTTGTTTTATTTCGTTCATTCATGGTATTTATTATAGTTTTTTTTATTTATTAGTGGCACCTGAATTCCAGGTACTTTATTGTGGCGGTGATTGTTTATAAATAGTACTTGTGTTGTTTCTATTTTGCTATATTTTCTTTCTTGATGGCTTACCCTGCGGCAGCTGCTCTCATTCATAACCTGGATCAAAAGATACACCGCAGACATAATTGATACTGAGACGCGGTGGGAAGACGCGTACGCCGCTCGTAACGATGTGGACGATCGATGGTATAAAACGGGTCTTATTTATCAGGTTTCACTATTCATGACTTGGCCGTTGGTGCCTATGAATCTGCGATGTGTGTATTTGGCTTAGCTAATGATGAAATGAACATTGTTGAGCATGATCTTATGGATATTAATGAGATAAGCTGGCAACTTGACCAAGATATCTATCGTACTGATAGGTTACTCCAAGTTCTTCGCGTTACAGGAACGTTTTTTTTTTGTAATTATTAATTATTTGGGTAACAACTTTCAGCCATATGTCTCACCTATGTATGTTGTTCGTTTCTATTTAACTGCTTTTTCTGTCCTTGCCTCAGAAATATTCTCGCTTATTTACCTCCATCCTCTTCCCTTTCTTTCTTTTTCCACTGAAGAATGGCTCACAAGTTACATGGGTATACCTTAACCATGGCGTCGGTAGCTGCTACTGTCGTGACCTTGGACACGCGCAATGAACTTGAGTGACTCTTGGTAGTAAAGGCCGAAGTCGAAATATTGACGACTCATAGGTTAGCTCATCGGGTGCAATGCATGCCACTTGGGAAGAACAATATGGGACGTTTGAACTTGCTCAGAAAAATCATGCTGAAGCTCGTATTATGAGTGACGTCGATCGGATGCTCACTAAGGAGAATATGAGGCATTGTGTCGTTAACTCTCAGTATCAGGAGGTCATGCTCATGATGAAGGATTTGGATCGAGAGATTGAGGTTTGTCGCGCGATGTTGGCAAATTTGGACGATTAGTTTGGATTGGTTTCTTATGGTGGTGATTTTTTGTTTGTTTGGTTGTACTTTGTACTGAATCTTCCTGGGGATTTGTAATTCCTAAGAGCATTTATTTATTCATAACCTTCTTTGTTAACCATGTGGTAATAAATATTCATCGCTTCTTCTATTTAAACATTCCTTGTTGATCTTCTTTATTTTCACTTTCTTTTCTTCTTCTCTACTTACTTCCCCATCCCTTCTTCTTTACCCTTTTCTTTGAGAATGTATCATCAAATTCACGGGTATATTTTAACCATGGCTATCGTGCCATCCCTTGTGACACCACTTGACAAGCAGGATGAATTAGAGCGGCTTATGATGCTGAAACACGATGTGGGGGTGTTGATGACTCAAAGGTTGAGCCATCGTGTTGCCATGCATGATGCTTTTAGGGAATATGACGAAACTCTTGAGATTGCTCGAAATTCCAATGCTCTTGACCGGGTCTTTCGTGATGTCCAGCGTTTGCACGATGAAGCATTCACCCGGCGCTATTTGGCCAGTCATTTATATGATGAAGCTGTTCTTATGATGCGGGATTTGAACCGAGAGATAGAGGCTTGTCGTGTGGTGATTGCTAGTCAGGCCGATTAATCTTATGATTCTACTGATGTCCCTCAGAATGCTATTAGTGATTATTAAGTATAATATTAATGCTCATTAAATGTGATATTGAATTTTTTTAGCTGTACCCCTCTCCTGTGTTTATTATATAGTTATTTCCTTATTTGGTTAATTTCATCTTTGAGCCTCTACTGTCTTCCTTCTATCATTCTGTTCTGCTATATATATATGGAGCGGGCCTTTTTGATAGCGGAGATTACCCGATTGACTCAGATGTCCAATGTGCTGAGCGTTGTGTTTGACTATTTTTATCGTGAGAATGGTATCTCCATTCACGTTTTATAGACGTGGATCGTCTCTTACAAGAAGCGCGTTATGAGGGTCTATTGCTTCCCCCTCTATTTTTTGAACAACATCGCCATCATCGTGAACGCCGCATTGCGACTAATTTCCAATGTCTGGATGTGTTTCGATCATCGCAAGTGGTAGAAGTGGCTCTCAACTCATCTCAGACGGCGTTGCGAGCTCTTTCTTGAGAGTAAAGGCGTGTTTTCGATGGCATGCTATTTTGAATAGTGTTGGAATATTTTGTTGTCTTACTCTTCCCTTTGTATGATATCTTTTGTCTTAAGAAATATTAGTTTTCCCTTGGTCAAATGTAGTTGTTCATCAAATTTTCTATATAATGGTACCATGTATCATGGCTTTTGTTCTATGAGTATTGTTTTTTTCCCCTTTTGTTTCTTCTCCCTCATTTTTTTTTGTAGTTGGCCGAATATTACTATTACTTGCTCAGCCATGGCTGATCCGATAGTTTTGTCTGACTGGAAGATGGAGATACATAATCTTAAAAGGGATATTCTCAAATCCAACGTGACTAAGTAAATCCAACGACACTTTAGGTTCCCAAGATAGTGATTGTGCGTCCCTTTTTGAATTATTTGTAAATGCTCGGGAGAAGATGGAACATGATGAGCGAGAATTAGCTCGCATGACTATGCATCTGAGTCGCGTGCGAGTTTCTCTATTTACTTTTTGCGTTTGTCATAATATTGAATGAATATTCGTTGTATATTAGTACATCACGGCTTCCCTTTTTCTAAAATATGTTATGTTGTATATATTTTGATTAAAATGTGTTACTCTTGATCGTCTTTGTGCGTATTGACTTCTTAGGGGCTCTTCTCC
>JAJJMC010006585.1:1572713-1597127 GCA_023531435.1 Papaver californicum
TGTGACCATTTGTGTTTAGTCGAGTGGTCGAACAGGGGCGATTTTCCTTCTACCGCTCATGTGACCATTTGTGTTTAATTGAGTGGTCGAACAGGGGCGCTTCGCCCTCTGCCGCTCTTGTGACCATTTGTGTTTAGTCGAGTGGTCGAACAGGGGCGTTTTTCCCTCTGCCGCTCTTGTGACCATTTAGTTTCTAAAGATAATGAATAAAACAAAAGTTCTTCTTTCTTTTATTAAAGTCGTAATTTCAAAAAACATTTTCTCCTATAGTATGGTTCATGCATGGAAACTTTTTAACCACTTGCCGTTGATAGGAGTCTTAATCTTGGACCCATCCATCCGCTTTAGGTTGTAATATCCGCTCTCCGTAGTCTTTCAGATTATGAAGGGTCCTTCCCAATTAGCTGCAAACTTCTCGGTACTCGCGTTCTGATGTACAAGCGAAACAATTTTGAGTATTAAATCGTTGATTTTGAAAGTTCTTTCCCTGAATTTTTGGTTGTAATGGTTGGCGACGCGATTACTATATGTATCGGAAAAACGTTCGGCGCGAGATCTCTTTTCCTCAATGGTGTCTTGGTGGGCGAAGCCGCTAATCTCATCTGGCGTGGTATGGCTTTCCATGACGACTCTTGCTGATGGGATAACAATTTCCGCTGGTAGAATGGCATCCTCACCATAGACCAAGGAATAAGATGATGCTCCCGTTGAGCTTCGCTTAGATATGCGATATGCCCATATGCTAACGGAAACTGCTCGTGCCATTCCCTGTGGTGGTCGTGCACGGTCCTACTCAGGATCCTTAACAATATTTTGTTAGTGTCTTCCGTAAGGATGATAATATGGGGTAGATGTGTGCAACCGGATGTAGTATTGATCAAGTAGGTTATATACATCCTTATTGATGAACGACTTGGCATTATTAGCTATGATGATCATTGGAGATCCAAACCTGCATATTATATACTCCTTGATATACGCGGCTATGGTTTCTCCTGGGTAGTCTTTCATGTGAATTGCCTCCAACCACTTTGAACTATACTCGGTCGCGGTGATGATATACTTGTGCCTCTTGGAAGAATTTTGGTTTATCGTCCTGATTAAATCCAAACCCCAATTGTGGAACGGCCATGGAATGCCAATGTTATGTAACTGGGAGTGGGTTGCATGGATCAGAGGTCCGTGGGTCTGACAGATTACGCACCTCCTTACATACATCGTTGTGTCGTTCTCCATATTTGGCCAGTAGAAGCCTCCTTCATAGATTTGTAAGAATAGCTTGCGTATTCCTTGGAGTTCTGCGTCATGCGACTTGGTCATGAATTTTATTGCCTCTTCCTTAGATAGGCATCTCATAATCGCGTTGTTGTAACTTCTTCTATACAGAATCCCTTCATTCATAAAGAACCTGCTCGACTTCTTCTCTATCTTGAGTGTCGCTCGTCTGCATTCGGGTAGTTTACATGCTGGATATATTCTATATATGGTTGCCTCCAATCGTCCTATTCCACCACGCATACTTCCGCCGGTTGCGGTGGAGCTTGGCAGTCTCTGCAACTTTCTTGGATAGTTGGTGCCTTGGCTTCCATGTTTGGCCAATACACTTCTAGTCTTTGCATTCGATGATCACTTTAGCAAACTTGCTAGCCACACTTTCGATATTATCAAAACCCGAGATTTTTTCCTCCGTTTTGCACGCCTCTTCTTTTATCGGTTCCCATAGCCTCTGGATATCCTCTATTGTGTTGTATGACATCATCATAACTTGGTGTTGAGGGAGAGGATTTTCGTTGATTGTTTGGCTTCCCATCTCAAATTATCTCGCGTTCTTCTTTCGATTAAAGATGTCGCGAAGGAAGAAACACTCCTGAGTTTGATTGATCCACTCAGAAATGAAAATGACAGTATCTAGCATTGTTTTTGTAGACCTTATTGATATCCACGATCAGAGGTGGTAATATTACTTCATGATTCTCTACCCAATGTTCGAGCAGGCCGATGATCTGCTCTCGCCTATAAGGGATATGTGGTAATCGATTTAGATCTTTTCTAGGCCCCTAGTTACCCTGCCCCGTGTTGTAGGGATAAAACGATGGAGGTCTTCTTACGTCGGGATCGATCATAGCATGGTTGTTAAACGTAGATGCTGACGCGGTATCGACCGAATGTTGCCAAGTGTAATCCATACTTCCCAGGCTCAAAATATACGCACAATCTGATTTTCTAGCGACTGCTTCTTCTAATTCTACAAGCGTCTGGAACTTGAAATTGGCTAGATTCCACTTGAACATAGACATCATTCCACATACACAGATTTCTACTAGAGTTTCTTCCTTTTTCTCTTCATGGCACCCAAGAGAAAGAATTTGGAATCGCGTGATGAATTTTTCGATTTCCTCTCTCATTCTTTGGTTACACTTGTTGTTAATACATGAAAAATAACTACCCATGGATAAGGGGATTCATTTCTACTAGATGGGCCTGAGATTATCACTACCTTAGGAATTTAGGGGTTAAAACTAAGTACCTGAAATATGCCCATATGAATACGAGGACAGGAGAGGATTAAAAGGAGAACTCGAGGGTAAGACTAATGGATGGCACTTTAGTAATAAAAAGGGGTTGAGGGGAGACATGTGTCCGGAGAAGATAAAGAGAGAAATTCTATAAAAGGAAAAGTGATAGTACAAGACCTACGATGTACGGGGAAATGCTCGTGAGCACCTCAGTCGGTTTTTGTCAACAATGAATGCATATTCTTCTGAAGGGAAGCTGTAATTGAGGGAATTCCCGAAGTCGCTATCAGGTACGTATTTTACCTGGTATGACAATTTGAAGCCCGGAAGCATGGTCGGAAATGAGCATGATGTTCTTGAGGAAATTTTATTCAGCAAAAAATAAGGTCACGATTATTTATCTCAGCAGGTGCAACCAAAGAATGTGGGAGGAAATTGGGAAGTTCATCACGCGATTCTGAAACCTTTCCCTTGAATGCCATGAGGACAACAAAGAAGAAACCCTGATGGAAATCTGTGTACGCGGAATGATGTCTATGTTCAAGTGGAATCTAGCCTATTTTAAATTCCAAACATTTATGGAACTAGAAGAAGCAGCCGCTAGAATAGCAGATTACGGACATTCTAAGTTTGGGAAATATATATCACACTTGGAAACACTCGGTCAATATCGCCCCAGCACCAACGTATAGCAACCGCGTTGTGATCAACCCCGACATGAGAAAACCTCCCTCGTTTCATACCTATAACGCAGGACGGGATAACATGGGGCCTGGAACCAATCTGAACCGACTACCGCCTATCCCGTGTAGCAGGGAGCAGATCATCAACCTACTCGAGCAGTGGGTAGCGAATCACGAAGTAACACTACCGCCCCTAGTCGTGGATATCAATAAGGTGGACAAAAACAATATTATATACTGCCATTATCATCGCTGAGTGGATCATCCAACTCAAGAATGTTTCTCTCCGCGGCATTTTTAATCTGAAGAAGAACGTGGGAGAAATATTAAGATGGGAAACCAAAAAATAAATGAAAATCATCTCCCTCAACACCAAGTAATGATGTTTTCGCAGACCCAATGGAAGACATATAGAGGCTCTGAGAACTAACAGAAGAAGAGGCATGCGAAGCGTTGGAGGAGATCTCGGGTTTCGACAATACTGAAAGCGTAGCCAGCAAGTTCGCCAAAATGATTTTGGCTCAACAATTCTTCGACTCGCTAGGATTCAGCGAGAACCAAACTCGAGAGGCAGCAAAGGCCATCGCAGCAATAGCCGCTGGTAAACCCTACAGCCCAATGATAGGTGCATTATTTGCATTATTTAGATACTATAATTCATTGATTTCTTGTTAGTTTTCATATCATTATGCTTTAGTTTTGTTTGTTTATGAGTTTCTTAGGAGTTTTGAAGTTTACTCAACCAAAGAAGAAGAAAGGAGTTCATTACGACATGAAATGAACAAGGAAGTTAAGTTCTTCCAATGGAGAAGGGCCAAAGACCGAATTCAACTCAATCAAATCTATGAGTTCTTAATACCATTTTGAATAGAACGAGAAGACAAAGCCAACGCAAAAAAGAATGAGGTCATTTGGAGTCGTATGAGGAAGTTATGAGCAAAATAGCCGAAAGAAAATAATGAAACACTCAGCATCACAATTGGGAGTTTACAAGGGAAAATAACCTACCGATTAAGCAATTTCGGGTACAGGAAAACTTCGATTTTGAGCTCCAACAATCGGTAGTTTACACGGAAAGCGAGCCTACCGATTATGGCACGTTTTGGGTACAGGAAAGTTATATTTTGAGCCCTTACAATCGGTAGTTAAGGAGGGGGTCTTGCCTACCGATTATGACTCGACGCGAGGCACTTCTAAGACACGTTTTTGACTTCCTAATCAAGGTATCATGGTCCCATTAGTACTCTAACACCTAGATATGATGAAGACTATATAAGAAGACCTCCATAACCCTAGAAAGACATTTTTTACGTCTTGGGACACTTCTGGAGACTTGATAACACAAGGAGAACAGGAAGCTAAGGCTTAGAGTTGCGATTTATCATCACGATTTCTAGGGTTTGCTTTACTTGTTTTCTTGATTATTTTCCATGGATTTTGAGAAATCCATGATGAACTAAACCTTTCTTATAGGTTAAAGATGTAGTCCTAAGTTGGAAAACATGTTTATTAATTGAAGTATTCATTCTCATATGTTCATAATCTCTTTAATATCGCTTATTTTTTACCGTTTATAACGCCTTGTATAATGGATTGCTTGTTTGTTAAAGTCGCGAATTAGATGAGCATGCATTGACATCTATAGCTAAACTAGGGTTTGAGATCCGGAATTGTCGAAAGATCCTTGTTACAAGTAGCATAACAAAGTTGTTAATAACGGGATGTTACCATGCAATTATGTGTAGAAGTGTGACCTAGGTTAAATCCGAGTGGCTCTTGCGCCGGATTGCTTAGAATAAACTCAACTCACAAAGACCATTGCTTTCATTGGGTTAAACTTGAGTGGCTCTTACGCCAAGTTATTCGTTGAAAAGGATTCAAAGGTGGCTCTTGCGCCTTTGATGATAATAGGAGTTTTTCCGGAGTAAGCCTGCGATAGGATTATTTAGGGTTATTGATATTGAGAGTGCCTGAATATTGAGTATGATTTAGTTGATAACATGTTGGAAGATAGAAGATGAACTCTCTAACCAATGTTCTCTATCTCTGATATTCGTTTTAATCTATTTGTTTTAGTATAATTTAGTTATAATCACAACTGAAACCCCCCTATTTACATAAGTAATCGAAAGTAATTAACAATCACCTGCCTCTCTGTGGGAACGAACTTGTTCTTATTACTATACTCTAATCTATATTAGTGAAGTAAAAACTTGAAATAATTTTGCTTGGCTGACAACCGACCAAATTTTGGCGCCGCTGCTGGGGAGGCATAGCGGATTGTTATTTTGTTTTTGAATTCTTATTTCTAGTTTTTAATTTAGTTTTAAGAATTATTTTTCAGGTACTAGTTCTTTCGTGAATGCTTAGAGAGGCTAGACCAAGTACCATTGGTATACGACTTCGATCAGGCACTTTACTAAAAGAATTCGTTCGAGCAGTGAACACTCCACTTCCTCCAAGTACATCGTCAAATGAGTTCGCAGATTCAGACGTAGTGGAAGAACAAGAAATAATAGATGACACAAATTGTACACTCAAAGACTTAGCGTCTCATAATGGTGTATTCAGACGACATCTACATTTGAGATCAAGCCATGGTTGATTCGAGAATTCCCAAAGTTTCATGGGATTTCTAATGAAGATCCGAATAAACATTTGATGGATTTCCATAACATAATCATGGCCATGCTACCAGCAGAGACTGATGTTGATGGAGTTATGTTACAAGCTTTTCCATTCTCCCTGATGGATACTTCTAAGGAATGGTTATACTATTTACCTTCTGGTAGTGTTACAACTTGGAATGGTCTGAAGAAATTCTTTTTAGAGAGATACTTTCCTGCATCAAAGGCGACTCAGATTCATAAAGAGATTTGTGGCATTAAGCAGATGGAAGGAGAGACATTGTATGAATGCTAGGAACGTTACAAGAGATTGGTCGCTAGCTGCCCACATCATCAATTCAGTGATGTATTGATCATCCAGTACTTCTATGATGGTCTTCAAGCAAGTGACAGAAATCTTCTCGACGCTGCAGGTGGTGGTACATTAGTGAACAAAACAGTAGCTCAAGCTAGAGAGTTAATTGAGAACATGGCAGTAAACTCTCAACAATTCTTAAGTCGTGGGTCAGAACCACTCGTTAAGAGGGTTAATGAGGTTACTTCTTCACCGCACTTAGAGCATAGAATGGGTAATATGGAAAAGATGATACAACAAATGGCATCCGTGATCATACCCTCTTATGAAGAAGAAGCCGAACAGGTGAATGCAGTATTCCCAAATCAGCAGAGACAACGGTATGATCCTTATTCCAACACTTATAATCCAGGATGGAGAGATCATCCAAATTTCATTTATGCGAATAAGCAAGTTGCAGCTCTGAGGCCGGTTTTCAATCATCCAAATGGGTTACAACAGCAAGTACAACCTCCATAACAAGCTCAAAACTCAGAATCATAGGAGATGCTCCCCATGATGAAGAATATGACGGCGTTGATGCAGAAAAATCAGCAGACAACTGATAATGCAATCAGAGAATTACAAACCCAAGTGGGCACTATGGCAACTGAGTTTACATCTGAAGGCACAGAATAGTAGGAAACTCCCTTCTGAACCCATCAATCCAAGAGAAAATGTCAACACCGTGACATTGAGAAATGATACACAAACTGTGCAACCAGAGGAAGCTGAGAAAAACAAAGACCCTAAGGGGCCGGTTTTGGAGAAAGAGATTACTGACTCTTCCCAAACTGATGAGGTACCTAAAGAAAACTCTAAACCTTCTGTTTCTACTTATGTTCCTCCTTTACCTTTTCCTCGCAGGTTTGCTAACTCGAAAAAGGCGGAACAAGATAAGGATATCTCAGAAATTTTCAAGAAGATTCATTGAATATTCCATTCATAGATGCGATTAAACAAGTCCCCAAATATGCGAGAATTCTGAAGGACTTGTGCACCAATAAACAAAGATTAACCGGTAATGAGGTAATGAGAGTGGGGGAGAATGCTTCGGCTATCTTGCAAAAGAAACTCCCACTCAAATGTAAAGATCCTGGTAGTTTTGATATTCCTATTGTTATTGGTAACACAACGTTTAATAAGACTATGCTTGATTTAGGAGCATCAGTAAATCTTATGCCTGCATCTATATATGAATCTCTTAATTTAGGACCTTTGAAAGAAACAGGAATTGTTTTACAACTAGATGACCTTTCTAATGTATACCCTAGAGGTATTGTTGAAGATGTGCTTGTGCGGGTTAATCAGCTAGTCTTTCCAGCAGATTCCTGTATACTGGAGATGACAGATGGATCAACTGATTCGTCTATACCGTTGCTACTGGGACGTCCATTCATGGGAACGGCGAGAACAAAAATTGACGTCTATAGTGGGACTTTAACAATGGAATTTGATGGAGAAATAATACGCTTCAACATTTATGAGGCGATGCGATATCCTAGTGACGTCCATTCTTGTTTCTCTGCTGATGTTATTGACTCTTTAGCTCAACAAATGTTTAATTTGGGGAGTAATGATCCATTGGAGACTATTATCACGAGGAGTGTGGGTTTTAAAGATCTTACGGATCCAAGAACCGAGCTTAAAATAGTGGATGAATTTGAGGAAGCTATTTGTGAACTTAATTCGTTACAACAATGCCCACCAATTCATGATATTTCATTTATCTCTTTACCATGCACTAATAAAAAAAAATTGCCATCTGTCTTGCAGGCGCCTAAACTAGAACTTAAGCTTCTTCCTGATCACCTAAAATACATGTATTTGGGTGATAATGAGGAGTTTCCGGTAATAATTTCTAAGGAACTAACTGAATTGCAGGAACAAAGACTTCTTCGGGTGTTGAAGGAGTATAAAACGGCCATAGGATGGACAATTGCTGATATCAAGGGAATAAGCCCTTCTACGTGTATGTATAAAATACTACTTGAGGAGGGAACAAAGCCTACAAGGGAAGCTCAACGTCGTTTAAACCCTCCAATGATGGAAGTAGTAAAGAAAGAGATACTTAAATTATTAGATGTAGGAGTTATCTGCCCCATTTCTGATAGCAAGTGGGTGAGCCCGGTACAAGTTGTACCAAAGAAGTCAGGCATTACGGTGGTGCAGAATAAAGACAATGAACTTTTCCCAAATCGAGTGCAAACCGGTTGGAGAGTTTGTATAGATTATCGAAAGCTTAATGCAACCACTAGAAAAGATCACTTTCCTTTACCTTTTATGGATCAGATGTTGGAAAGATTGTCAGGACACTCGTATTACTGTTTTCTTGATGGTTATGCAGGTTACAATCAAACTGTTATTGCACCGGAGGATCAAGAGAAGACCACTTTTACTTGTCCTTTTGGAACATTTGCATACAAGAGGATGCCTTTTGGTTTGTGTAATGCACCCGCTACCTTCCAAAGGTGTATGGTAAGTATATTTTCAGATTATGTTAAAAACATTATCGAAGTTTTTATGGATGATTTCAGTGTGTATGGTGATTCATTTGACTTGTGCTTGGATAACCTTACATTGATTCTTAAACGATGTGTTCAAACTAATCTTGTGCTAAACTGGGAGAAGTGCCATTTTATGGTAACTCATGGCATTGTTTTAGGCCATATTATATCTTCTAAAGGCTTGGAAGTTGATAAAGCTAAGATCGATCTTATTCGTGCTCTTACCCCTCCCACTACTGTGAGGGAGATTCGTGTTTTTCTTGGTCATGCAGGACTTTATCGCCGGTTTATCAAAGATTTTTCCAAGGTTGCATAACCATTATGCCAGTTATTAAAAAAGGACGTGGTTTTTAACTTTTATGAGAAGTGTTTAGCGGCATTCAACCGTTTGAAAGAACTTTTGATAACAGCCTCTATCATTAAACCACCGAATTGGAACAAGCCATTTGAGCTAATGTGTGATGCTAGTGACTATGCAATCAGTGCAGTTTTAGGCCAGCATACTGGGAAACTACCTCATGCTATTTATTATGCTTCCAGAACGTTGAATGAGGCCCAACAAAACTACACGACCATGGAAAAGGAGTTGTTAGCAATCGTTTTTGCATTGGAGAAATTTTGTTCTTATTTACATGGTACGAAAGTTGTTATGTTTTCTGATCATGCAACACTTAGGTACTTACTTATAAAAAAGGAGGTGACCAAGGCTCATTCGATGGATACTACTCCTACAAGAGTTTGATCTCGAAATTAAAGACAAGAAAGGAATTGAGAATACCGTTGCGGATCACTTGAGTCGTCTTACTGTAGACGAAGAAGCTATCCCGTTATGTGAAAGCTTTCCAGATGAGAAACTGTTCTTAGTTACAGTTTCAGAACCATGGTATGCGGATATTGTGAATTATTTAGTGTCTAAACGAATCCCAAGAAATTTGTCTCGTGCTGAGAGAGACAAACTTAAAAAGATAGCGAATCAATATATATGGGATGATCCATACCTGTGGAAACATTGTTCAGACCAAATTATGCGGAGGTGCGTACCCGAATCTGAATACAATTCTATCTTGTCTTTTTGCCATTGGTATGCTTGTGGAGGACACTTTGGGGCAAAGAGAAATGCTTTGAAGGTACTTGAAAGTGGGTTCTATTGGCCCACTTTATTTAAAGATGCGTATGTATTTTGCACAACTTGTGATAGGTGTCAAAGAACGGGCAATCTAGGTACTCAAAATCAAATGCCACAGAAGTTTATTCTTTTCGTTGAAATTTTTGATGCATGGGGCATTGATTTTATGGGTCCTTTTGTTAATTCTTTTGGTAAATTCTACATCTTACTCGATGTTGATTATGTCTCGAAATGGGTGGAAGCTAAAGCCACCTCTACTAATGATTCTAAAGTGGTTAGAGATTTTGTTAAAGAACATATTTTTGCAAGGTTTGGAATTCCAAGAGCCATAATCAGCGATGGGGGATCACACTTTCGAAACAAGTTCTTCCTGAGTTTGTTGAAAAAGTATAACATATCTCACAAGATTGCTACAACATATCATCCACAAACAAACGGGGAAGCTGAAGTCTCTAATCGAGAGGTGAAGTCCATCCTAGAGAAACAGTGAATCCATCAAGGAAGGATTGGAGTTTACGTCTCAATGATGCACTATGGGCATACCGAACAGCATACAAGACCCCTATTGGGATGTTCCCATATAGACTTGTGTACGGTAAACCTTGTCATCTTCATGTTGATCGAGCATAATGCTTTTGGGGATATTCAATAGTGCAACATGGAGATGGATAGGGCTGGTAAACAAAGGAAGCTTCAATTGAGTGAACTGGAAGAGATTCGTAATGATGCATATGAAAGTTCACGAATCTACAAGGAGAAAATAAAGGCTTTTCATGATAGTTGGATTTCTAGAAAACAGTTTATTGTTGGGCAGAAAATTCTTTTGTTTAATTCTCGCCTTTATTTATTTCCTGGAAAATTGAAGTCTCGTTGGATAGGACCCTTTGGTGTATCTAATGTTTTTACTCATGGTGCAGTGGAGATTCATAGCTTGTTAACAAGGAAGGAGCTTAAAGTGAATGGGCATTGTTTGAAGCCCTATTATGAACCGTTTGAACCTGAGAGGGTTGAGATCAATTTAGTAGATGCACTCCCTCTGGAGGAGTAGCAAGGAATGCCAAGTCGGGATGAAGACGTTAAACTAAGCGCTAAATGGGAGGCAACCCATTGGTTTTTTATTTCTATCTTTCTCTTTTGATTTTTTCTTTTCATATCGTGTTAGGATTTCCCATCTTGATTTTACATTGAGGACAATGTAAAGTTTAAGTGTGGGGGGAGTAATTAAGCATATAGAGTTTTTAGTATTTGCTTTTGTAGGTAGAATTTTATAACTTTTGTACATATTTGCATCAAAACCTTCAACTTTTAGAGATTTTAGAGTCACTTAGTATACTTCTAGCTACGTTTACATACAGAGTTCTAACCGAAAAAACTGAACTTAGAAGTATTAGAGAACTATATTCGGAGTGCTTAGTTGTTGAGAGGCTAGAGATGACAAAAATGGACTTAAACTGCCGATATAGAATATAGTATTATAAGATTTTATCATTCAATACCCATGAGTGAGGCACCAAACCTTCAGTTGTCCGTTTAGAATGTTTCATCTGCGCAAATTCCGGGTAGAATGATGAGCTACCTAACCTCGCACCAATTTCAGCACTACTTTTTGATCTCTTGAGTGCTATTTCTATCAATCATCAGGGTGCCATCAGAATTGCTAATTATATCTTGTAGTCTTGTTTGCAGTTGGCACCTTTCTCTCGACAATAACAGGTCCATAGAAACATATCATCATCAACAAGCGGAACATCAAAAATTTGAAGGAAAGTTGAAGACAGTCAAGGTTTACAAGCAACCGTTCAAGAAAGAGAAAATTTCATATTCAAGTAAAGCAACTATACAATGAGCAGAATTTTATATAAATGTTGAAGACTTATGTACAAGAGCGAAATAAATCAAAAGATGTGAGTTAGTGAAGTTCATGATATCAAGAAAATACAAGTTGTGAAGAATCAAGTGGTAAATTCTTTATCCCACGGCCGTAGTAATTTTATCATTTCTTTTTCAGTCTATATATTGAAGTAAAAAAAAATGATTATCATTGTTTTTGTGTATATTTTCTTTTGTATTCATTCAATAAGGCCGTGGGGAAGAAGAAATCTATAAATAAGTTTCAAACAACAAGAATTTAAGGAAAAGAGTTACAAATTGTCAATGTTCTACGAAGTTCAAGAGTTCATCATCAACAGTTGAAGACCGAAGACGTTTCTATTGGATGTTGTGAGAGTGGTGCTGATTGCCGATAGGGTGAGAAGGTAAGTAAACATTCACATTCTCGCATAGTGGTTGATTTCCTTTATTAGAGGTCACTAGAAAAACAAAAAGGGGTTCTTTTTCGTCCCACGTTCTATGGGATAACATTTTCATATGATTCGGAAGGTTACCTTTCCTTCCCACCATTCAACGTGTGGAGGATTTCTATCTTCATTCCGGCCTGCACATATGTGAGAACCATAAAGTGCGTCTTTTGAGTGTCAAATTCATAAAATCCTGTTGGTGAGGCAGAAACATTCGGTCGCTCTCGAACCTGGATTCTTTTATATGGTGGTTTTATCCTAACTCAAGGGTTGAGCATGAGAATAATGTTCTTTATACTTCTAACTTCTTATTGTTAGTATGCATACATTTTATGTCTTCGTAGCTCTTTGGATGCAGGTGCTCTGGAATATTTGAAGTTGGAAATTAGGTTTTGTGGGTATACCTCTTGTAAACCCTCACGAGACTATAACTCGTCCACTAGGGACACCTAGGGGTTTAAAGGCTTGTTACACATGCTAAGTGTAACCGTATCCTCAACTAAATGGAGTTGTTGTAGTTTAGTTTAGCTTAGATTTGTAGTTTGCTCGAGGACTAGCAAAAGGCAAGTGTGGGGGAATTTGATAGGTGCATTATTTGCATTATTTAGATACTCTAATTCATTGATTTCTTGTTAGTTTTCATATCATTATGCTTTTATTTTGTTAGTTTATGAGTTTCTTAGGAGTTTTGAAATGTATTCAACCAAAGAAGAAGAAAGGAATTCATTACGACACGAAATGAACAAGGAAGTTAAGTTCTGCCAATGGAGAAGGGCCAAATACCGAATTCAACTCAATCAAATCTATGAGTTCTTAATACCATTTTGAAGAGAACGAGAAGACGAAGCCAAGGCAAAAAGAATGAGGTCATTTGGAGTTCGTATGAGGAAGTTATGAGCAAAATAACCGAAAGAAAATAATGAAACACTCAGCATCACAATTGGGAGTTTACAAAGGAAAATAACCTACCGATTATAAGCGATTTCTTGTACAGAAAACTTCGTTTTTGAGCTCCAACAATCGGTAGTTTACACGGAAAGCGAGCCTACCGATTATGGCACGTTTTGGGTACAGGAAAGTTATATTTTGAGCCCTTACAATCGGTAGTTAAGGAGGGGGTCTTGCCTACCGATTATGACTCGACGGGAGGCACTTCTAAGACACGTTTTTGACTTCCTAATCAAGGTATCATGGTCCCATTAGGACTCAAACACCTAGATATGATGAAGACTATATAAAAAGACCTCCATAACCCTAGAAAGACATTTTTTTATATCTTGGGACACTTTTGGAGACTTGAGAACACAAGGAGAACAAGAAGCTAGGGGTTGGAGTTGCGATTGATCATCACGATTTCTAGGGTTTGCTTTACTTGTTTTCTTGATTATTTTCCATGGATTTTGAGAAATCCATGATGAA
Source organism: Papaver californicum (assembly GCA_023531435.1). Lineage (NCBI taxonomy): Eukaryota > Viridiplantae > Streptophyta > Magnoliopsida > Ranunculales > Papaveraceae > Papaver > Papaver californicum. The sequence continues at coordinate 1,586,223 of JAJJMC010006585.1, forward strand.
CTAAACCTTTCTTATAGGTTAAAGATGTAGTCCTAAGTTGGAAAACATGTTTATTAATTGAAGCATTCATTCTTATATGTTCATAATCTCTTTAATATCGCTTATGTTCTACCATTTATAACACATTGTATGATGGATTGCTTGTTTGTTTAATTCGTGAATTAGATGAGCATGCATTGACATCTATAGATAAACTAGGGTTTGAGATCCGGAATTGTCGAAAGATCCTTGTTACAAGTAGCATAACATAGTTGTTAATAACGGGATGTTACCATGCAATTATGTGTAGAAGTGTGACCTAGGTTAAATCCGAGTGGCTCTTGCGCCGGATTGCTTAAAATAACCTCAACTCACAAAGACCATTGCTTTCATTGGGTAAAACATGAGTGGCTCTTGCGCCAAGTTATTCGTTGAAAAGGATTCAAAGAGTGGCTCTTGCGCCTTTGATGATAATAAGAGTTTTGCCAGAGTAAGCCTGCGATAAGATGCTTTAGGGTTATTGATATTGAGAGTGCATGAATGTTGAGTATGATTTAGTTGATAACATGTTGGAAGATGGAAGATGAATTATCTAACCAATGTTCTTTATCTTTGATATTCATTTTAATCTATTTGTTTTAGTATAATTTAGTTATAATCACAACTGAAACCCCCCTGTTTACATAAGTAATCGAAAGTAATTAACAATCACCTGCCTCTCTGTGGGAACGAACTTGTTCTTATTACTATACTCTAATTTATATTAGTGAAGTAAGAACTTGAATTAATTTTGCTTGGCTGACAACCGACCACCCAACACCAAAGGGAGCGATCACCTTCACAGACAATGACATCTTCTACCTAGGATAATATCTCCTACAACTTTATCTTACCGCAACCATCAACAAGCAACAACTGAAAAGGGCGTTTATCGATGGAGGCGCATCTCTAAATCTGATCTCGCTCCATACATTGGAAATTCTTGGTGTACAACGATCGGCTATTCGCATGCACGCTACCATAGTAAAGAGATTTGGAGGAAATACACAAACTGCTATAGGAGTTGTCAATCTAGTAATGAGGATCGGTCCAATAAGGGGTCTCCCACCATTTTACGTATTGGAAAATGATACAACTTGTCATGTACTACTGGGGAGAGGATGGCTGATCAACCACAAAGTCGTGGCATGAACCTACCATCAGTGTGTAAAGACGAACATGGAAGGAAAATAATATCGGATTGCAGCGAGTAACAATTCATTTGGCCCCGAAGAAGCATATATGGCGGACGCTGTGTTATATGATATCCCGAAGGAAGCATAAGAAACAACAGCAGTTGTACTTACCCCACTACCTAAGTGGAAGGACGAATTGACCACTGACAAGAAAACCGTGAAATCGGTATTCAAACCATCCCAAATGACGAGTACCCCTCCCCTGTAAAAACAAAAATTGCAAGGGAACTCACAACTTAGACGTTTTTCAAAGCCAGAAGGGGGCATGTATATCGCTTAGAGCAACTAGACGAGGGAACTCCCGAGTTTGGGCATGAATATATTATGGCCTCTGGTGATCAATTAATGACGGAGTCACCCTCAGAGCTAGCTGAAGAAATCGGATCACCTTCGGACCTAGATGAAAAAGATATGGAAAAATCACAGCGCACCATAGAGAATATGACAGCAGGAATTTGAACGTGTAAACATAGCAACAAAGGATGAACAACGACTCATCAAAATAAGCAGAAATTTGAACTCGTTGGTCGGATTGTTGATAGAATACAAGGATGTGTTTGCTTTCAAATACGATGAGATGCCATGCTTGGATTGCAACCTCGTCACCCATAACCTGAGCGTCTCACCTGAATACCGACCCATCAAACAAAGGAGTCATGACTTTCCGCAGGAAACCGCTTTAGCGGTAAAAAAGGATGTCGAGCGACTATTAGAGGCTAAATTCATAAAACCCATACAGCACCCCACGTGGTTAGCAAATATCGTTTCGGTTGTGAAGAAGAATGGGAAAATCAGATGTTACGTAGATTATCGAGACCTCAACCGAGTGTTCCCTAAAGATGACTTCCCATTGTCGCATATATATACTCTTTAGTAGATATCACTAGCGGATACAGTATGTTTTCATTCATGGATGGGTTTAACGGATATAATCAGATCAAAATGGCAGTCGTGGATGCGTTTAAAACAGCGTTTAAGACACCATATGGAACTTCTACTACGTGGTCATGCCCTTCGGATTAAAAAATACCTAAGCCACTTATCAAAAGGTGATGACATTAATCTTCCACGATCTCCTCCACCAAAGCGTCGAGGTTTATATGGACGACATCACATTCAAATCAAAGGAAAAGTAGCATCTTGTCGAACACTTTAGACGGGCATTCGGCAGATGTCGCAGATTCAAACTAAAGATGAACCCGATGAAATGCGCCTTCGGCGTAACTTCGGGAAAATTTCTTGGTTTCATGGTGACAGACAAGGGGATACAAGTAGACCCAGATAAAGTGAAAGTTATTACCATGATAACGCCACCCAAAGACGTGAAAGAAGTGCAAACCTTCATTGGAAGAATATCATATGTACGATATTTTATTCTGGGCCTCGCTCAATTTCTGACAATATTCCTTCCAATATTAAGGAAAAACGTAAAATTTAAATGGGGAGAAGCACGGCGGAATGCATTCCGCCAACTTCAGCAATGTCTAGTTAGTCCTCAGGTGCTCCGCCCTCCTCTCAAGGGAGAGCCACTCTACAAATCTGGCTATAGGCGTAGTTTTGGCACAAGATAGAGGAAATAACAATCTATCTCCCATCTACTACGTTAGTTGGGTCTTGAAAGATGCTGAGCTACGTTATCCAAAGGTCGAACAAGCGTGTCTGGCCCTGATATACGCGGCACAAAAGCTAAGGTCCTACCTTTTAGTGCATGAAACCATTGTTGTTGCAGCAGCCAACCCAATCGCGTATCTCGCAACAAAACCAATCTTAACAGGGAGGACCGCGAGATGGCTCTTGCAGTTAACTGAGTTTGAACTCAAGTATCAAAAGCCCAGGGGTCTCCGCGGTCAAGCAATTTCCGATCTTTTGGCCGCTTTTCCAGGACGATGACACACCAACCCACGATGATGTGTTAGGAGAAGTAGCGGAAGCCGAGGGAGAAGGAACCTGGACGATGTCATTTTACGGGTCTTCATATGATAAATTCAGGGGAACGGGCATTGTGTTCGAAACACCAACGGGAGAATTATTATTGTATGCTTTCAAGTTGGACTTCCAGTGTAGTAATAATTTGGCCGAGTATGAAGCATTGATACTAGGATTGAAGATGGCCAAGGAACTCGGCCTCGGAAACTTAGGAGTCAAAGGAGATTCTAAGTTGGTTGGTATCCAAGTAAACGGAGAGTTTCAAGTAAATGAGGCGTATTTAGCGCCATACCGGCAGCAGCACAGAGCCTAATTACCGATACAAGGACAACCATGGTGGAGCATATAGCAAGGAGCTCCAATAGGTACGCAGACGCATTAGCCACGCTTGCGTCCAAGATCCAGTTGAACTGTAAAGAGGAAATGACCGTAACAATAAAACGAAGGGACCTACCGAGTACTTGGAGAGAAGATGCAGCTTTCGAAGACACGGATGATTGGCGAAAAATATATCTCAAAAAACTCGCGAGGACAGATGAAGAGCATTCCATCCCGACAAAGGTGTTGAAACAATTCATAACAGTCCGGGGAAAACTCTATCATAGAGAACCCGGAGGATCACTGGCACGACGTCTGAGCAAGAAGGAAGCGGAAGAGACAATACAAAAGATACACGAAGAATCATATGGACAAACGGGTAGTGTCCGACTTTATCGTCAGCTGCAAAGATTAGGAGTGTATTGGCCAAGCATGGCAGCCCGAGCAGCAGCAATCCAAGACAGTTGTAGAGACTGTCAAGCTCCGCCGCAACTGGCAGAGGTATGTGTGGTGGAAGACAATGATTGGAGGCAACCGTATACCCGAAGGCAGACAAGCAGTACTAAGAATGCAGAAAAAATCTAATAGGTTCTTTATGAATGAAGGCGTTCTATATATAAGAAGATACAGTAACGCGATCATGAGATGTCTATCAAAGGAAGAAGTAGTGAAATTCATGACCAAGTCGCATGACGCGGAATACCAAGGGATGCGCAAGCTATTCTTACAAATCTATGAAGGAGGCTTCTACTGGCCAACTATGAAAAACGACACAGCAATGCACGTAAGAAAATGCTTAAGTTTTCAGACACACGGACCCATGATTCATGTGCCCCACTCTCAGTTGCACAGTATTGTCACTCCCTGGCGAATCCATATTTGGGGGATAAACTTGATTGGGCCGATAAATCCAAATTCTTCCAAACGACACAAGTATATCATCACCGCGACCGAGTACAGTTCAAAATGGGTGGAGGCAATTCCCTTGAACGATTATGCAGGAGAAACCATCGTTTACAACAAAGAATATATAATATGCAGATTCAGAGCTATGATGATCATCAGGGCCGATAACGCCAAGTCATTTGTCAACAAGTATGTTTACAACCTACTTGATCAGTACAACACCTGGTTGCACACATCCACCCCATATTATCGTCAAGGGAACGGACAGGCGGAAGCTACTAACAAAAAATTGATGAGGATCTTGAGCAGGACTTTGCACGATCATCACAGGGAATGGCATGATCAATGGAGGGGATGCCTTTCTACCAGCAGAGATTGTCATCCCCTCATCAAAATTCGCCATGGCAAGTCGCACCACGCCAAACGAGGTCAGCTGCTTCTCCCACCTAGACACCATAAAGGAAAGGAGAGATCGCGTCGAACGGTTTGTAGGTACATATAGGAAACGTGTCGCCAACCACTACAATCAAAAAGTCATAGAAAGAGTTTTCAAAATTAGTGATTTAGTATTCAAAATCGCATCACACGTACAACAAAACGCTAGTGAAGTTTGCGGCTAATTGGGAAGGATCCTTCATTATTCGAAAGGCTGCGGAAAGCGAATATTACCATTTAAAGCGGATGGATGGGTCCAAAATTAGGACCCCTATTAATAGAAAATGGCTGAAAGGCTTCCATGTATGAACGTATTGTAAGAAAATGCTTTTTTTTTATTATTTTAAATAAGGGAAAAAACTTTTGTTTTATTCATTAGCTTTAACAACTAAAACACAGTAATCACAAGAGCGGGCGAGAGCCACTACGTCATATTGCTAATTTTGCAACATTTCATTTTTTGGATGTGCAAAATAAGCGACGTCTATATCCGTTGCAAAATCAAATTTTCGTTTCTTTAATTTATAATTATCTATAGATAATTGAGCAACGTTTTTACAACGTTTATATTCTTTATAAAGTGTGGTGTTTTTATAAATTCGATTATTTTGTAGGGTATTTATGATTGAATATATTTATAGCTTTTTTGATTTTCAATGTAATTCAAAGTAATTTTAGAAAACCTTAAATTGGTTTCCCCCAATTTTTTCCTCTATTTTTTTCACATAACAACAAATCTCCCTCTTTCTTTCTACATAACAATTATTTTCCTCTCTTTTTTTCACCAAACAATTTATTTCCCTTCCAAACTTAAAAAGTGAAATATTTTCTCCCCCTAATACTAATCATAAATTTATTTCTACTTCTAAATTCTAATAGCATTTACTTTTAATCATTAGTACATTTATTCACACTTCATTTACATATAATTTACGAATTTATTTTTATCTTATTTATTTCTAATCATTTTTTATTTAAGAAATAATTATTAATCTTTCCCCCAGTTATTACTTACATTTTTAATATTTTTACCCAATGATTTCTAATCGACCTCCCTCTAAAAAATACTTTGACCAACACGTATCAAAGAGAAAACAATTTTTTTTTTTACATTCTTCATTCTACATCTCTCTTCTCTCTCTTATTTGTATCACTTCGAAACCCTCTTCAACCGGTGTAAAATCGCAAATTTCAGCATCAAAAAATTCAATCAAACCCCATTGATTCTTAACCTTTACCTCCTTATCAAAACCCCAGAACCAGAAATCTAGATTATCAGTCATAAACCCTAATTTTCGAAACCCTATAAATATTATTTTTTTCCTGAAATCCCAATCGCTTGATATTTAATTGTGGTTTCTGGTTCTTAACAATTATAAACCCTAACCCTAACTTTTAATTTCAGTTTTGTTGAGCTTGGTTTCTGGTTTGAGTTGGGGATTTTTTGTTGAAGTTGTTTTAGAATTATTTCGTTCGGATTCATATATTTGGAGTTGTTTTTTGATACCAGATTTGATTTTGATTGTTATTTGATTTCATTATCAGAGTTTTGACCTTTGTAATCTTCTTTTAATTACCTAAGAAGGATCAGTGAGTTAGTGTAGTTTGCTTTGTTGTAGTTGTTATAGGGTTAGTTTGTGGAGAAACCAGTGTTTGGAAGTTGTTTTAATTAAGGTTTGAGCTTTGTTGAAGTTGTTCGAAGGTTTATTGTTTGTCTTTAAAAGATTTTAAGTATATCAATTTTAGTTCTTAAAAGATAGATTTGTGAGTTAATAAAAGACTGGTGATGAGATAGGTTTTCATGATTATGACGAAAAGGAAATTTATCCTTCTAATGGGTTGGATTTCAATCCATCCCGAAAGGCTAAACACCCGTTATAAATATCTCAAATAATCCTTTCTTATTTTCTACTGAGTAAGTCGTCATTGGTTTGGTGTTATTACTTTTTTTACAAAGAAAATGAGATGAACACTTTAGTCTTCAGGTCATCAACTTTTGGCATTGTTGCATACAACATAACTCTTAGCATCTGGGTATTTTATGATTCAACTTAGTCTTGTGCCGCAGCATCGTTGTTTTATAATTCGATGGCTTGAAGTTCGAATCACGGGACTGCTGGTGTGTTGGATTTGTGTATGTCTGACTATTTTCTTGTCTTTGTAAATACTGCCCATGTTTTGCTGTGTATAGATATTGTTTTTCGTTGCGATAAAATGATATTTTTTGTATATATGGGATTTCTTAATTATGCCGTGTACGATGGGTCTGTTTTTTTGGGCGTACACCGACAATGTTTGAAACACCTTTTGCTTTCCAATTTCAAATGAATTGAAAGTCCCTTGTGTCCTGGGTACTCACTATGTTTTCCACCTTAATTATTATTTTGAACTTGTTTTGCTTATGAGATTGAAAGGGGATCCTTTTGGAAATTTAAGAAAACTGTATACGAAGCTTCCATTGTCTCTAAGTCCATCTAAGTCCATATGTAATGGCATCTCATTTATATATATATATATATATATATATATATATATATTATTGTAAACTTCAACTAATATATTTGACCAAGTTTTGAGATATTTGAGTAGTGTACATATATTTGTATATATATTCAAGTATTTGCTTTGCATTTGAAATTGATTTACGAAAATGGAATCTGATATTTTTAATTTTGTTTCTTTAACTGTATTCTTAAATTATTCTGTGTACTCTTTGTATATATATTTAAATATTCTTGCGTTTGAACTGTTGGTGTACTCTTTATGAAAAATTGCATTTGGTTTCGGTTACTCATGTACTAGCTTAATCATTTATTTAAAGATATTCTTAAATTTATTGAATTCTTTGTAACCTGATACGTACTTCTTGTTGTATAAGCATAATCCGCATATATTTCGAACATAACATTCGCTGACGCATGGGACTCACCCATTAGTGTCAATCAATGGGAAACATAGTATGTCACAAGAGCGAGGCGAGTGGCTTTTTAGAGACTCGAGCGTATGCGAGAGGGACGCCTTTACGAGTAAAGGCATGTAGGGTTGGATTCGGTATAAAACGAAAGGCGTTTATTTCAATAAACCTGAAAAAATCTACGCTTCTTGAAGGCGAAGTTTGGAAATAGAACAATTCATTCTATTCTGTATCCCTAAGCTAGCATTATTGGCATGGATGTTAGTATGAGTGTTGTGATACTGAAATCTTTGCAAATATGTTGTGTTGGTGTCTTTCTGACACCAATAAATTTTTCTGGATTTGTATTTGTGTTTGCAAGTTGTTTGAAGGTTATGCATATATGCGCAGACACTTTGATTGCAGTAGTAACAAGCTCTAAAGCATGTTTTGTGTCTTTATGATGCAGGGCAGGGTTTGTAGAATACAGTCGTGATTTCAAGGGACTTGAAAGGTTAGGTATTTTCGCTCAAGTGGGTATCCTTAGCTTTACAACTGATTTTTGGTAACTGATTTACCATTTCACTATATGCGTATAACTTTTATCCGTAATCTTTGTAAATAATTTCTTCCTTTTGTGTTTGAACTCACCCTTTTGGCTAGCTAACTTTTGTAATACCTTCTTTGTAATATTTCTTTTAAATCGTGTTTTGCTTGTAAACTGATTTCGCTTTATGAATGAATCTTTGATTAGATATTGGAATTCCTGAAAATACTTATTGTGTTGTTTTGACGAGACTTTTTGACATTGATGTCAATCTTTTTTATTCTTGTATATAATTTTTACGGCATAGAGGAGATTTTCTAGTTTCTAACGAGACCATATTTCCTAAATTACTTCACTTAATGAATTATGCACAAAATTTTGGTTGGAAGCTAACAAAACTGAAATTCCTGAGAAATGTAATTTCATAGATTAGATAATTACATGTTACTGCTAGATGCAAGTGGGACTTCCTTAATGTTTACAGAAATCAATGTGGTTGAACTACCATGCATGTTGTTAATCATACATAGACCTCAAAGTTAAACATTTCATCAATTTTTGAGTTTGACTCTCTTATTCTTCAGCGAGAAACAGATGTCGAGAAACTGCAACAAAGAGTTTGACTCTCTTATGTTTTGGCAGGAAAAAGTTTTTTTTTTTAACCCAAGATTTTTTCTCTTTCGCATACAACTTACTAGAAAATCAAGTCACAATGAATGTTTCATTTTGTCTTTGCGGTAAGCTTGCAGGATGCAAATCTTCTTCATTTTCTAGTTGGTATGCGTTGAGATGACGTTGATGACCGGCAGATAAACTAACCAACATTCTTCGTTTATTACATCTACATACACAAAAGTTAGGTTTTTTAAAATACTTATGACTGTAAGTCTTACCTTTCTTTTCCCTTAAATGTGTGCAACTGAATTTCAATTTCAGTTTGTATGGTAAATCACTATTTCATCTCTTAGTTTGATATTACAGCTTCGGGATGACCATGCTTATTGTTGGGCATGACGAAACAAATGTTGTTGTGTTCTAACTTGGGTTGTTTTCCTACTTGCTCAGGTTTATACTGCAGTTTCTTTTTAGATAATAGTTTACAGATGTAAACTGGTAAAGTTTGCTTTCTATTAAGAATTATTGGAAATTTAGCTGTAGAGGGTTGCCTAACACTGATCATGGCCTACCAAATACATAACAACTTTATCTATGACAGGATAGTCTGAACCTAAGTAGATGGCTACTAGAACGCTCCACTAGACCCATATTTCTTACCTAATCATTACCTAGTCCCACCAGGTTCAAGTTATGGTGGACTCAATGACAGACTCAGATTTGGGTACAATTTGACTCCCAAAAACCCATTTCTTACTGCTTCTTTTGCATAATCCGATATGTATGTGTTTTCTGATTATGAGTTTTTCTATTTCAAATTGGTGGAGAGTTTTTCCTTATGTTGTCGAAAAGGTAATATCAAGTTTTTTGTAGCTCATTTACACAGCAGTACATTTTGATGAAATTGTTTAAGAGATTAAGTCTCTATTGTACTCTGCAGATTTGTTGGTGCCTCAAGGCATGTTCGTTATAGAGATTTTTAACAACTGAAGGTTAGTTTCTTCATGAATTAATGTTTCATATTTTCAGGTTCAGAAACTAGGGTTCAGTGGATGTTTAATCTATGTAAATTCAGAAACATGGTTTCTTCATGAATCATAATACATTTGATACTTAATCTTTAAATCATTCCGGTTAATTATGTGGGTTTCTATTATTACATGCTTAAATTTAGTCATCCATTTGATTTCTTTTACACCTTGAAACCCTAGCTTATAACAAATGCTTTTGAAGGTTATGCAAAGATGATCAATCAAACGTGTTATCATTCTTGTAATTTCTTCTTCGTCTAGATGAAATGCAGGTGCAGAAATCTATATTTGCAGGTGTAAAATTCTGCAGGGATTTATCAATGCAATTTCATTACTTTTTTTAACCTAAATTAAATTTACAACGGATATAAACGTTGGTGATTATTACGTTGCTAAGGTTTTCTAAAATTAGCAACGCATATAAATGTTCCATAAGAAAAAGAAGGCAATATTTATTGTGGGACCAAATATGACGTTTCGCTATCCTAATTAAAGGTTATATAAACGTTGTTTAATTTAGTAAATACGTTGTTTTAATTATGATTAAACAATATTAATAAAAAAATTAAGCAACTTTGATAAAGTTGCATTAGTTAATTTAAGCAACTTTTATAAAGGTTGCACTAGACGTTGCTTCGATGTGCAACATCGTTTTTGCAACCTACATTTTCGTTGCTTAAATTCTGGGGACGGAAATATCTGTCCCGAAATGGTCAAAATGGCATAGTGGGCAAAGCGTCCCTGTTCGACCACTTAGCTAAATATAATGGTCACAAGAGCGGCAGAGGGCAAAGCGCCCCTGTTCGACCATGCAATTAAATACTACAATGGTCACAAGAGCGGCAGAAGGCAAAGCGCCCATGTTTGACCACTTAGCTAAATACAATGGTCACAAGAGCGGCTAAGGGCAAAGATCCCCTGTTCGACCACGCAACTAAATACTACATGGTCACAAGAGCGGCAGAGGGGCGCCCCTTTTCGACCACTCAACTAAATACCACAATGGTCACAAGAGCGACA
>JAJJMC010006585.1:1597137-1694444 GCA_023531435.1 Papaver californicum
CCTTTTCGACCACTCAACTAAATACCACAATGGTCACAAGAGCGACAGAGGGCACACCCCTGTTTGACCACGCAACTAAATACTACATGGTCATAAGAGCGGCAGAAGGCAAAGCGCCATGTTCGACCACTTAGCTAAATACAATGGTCACAAGAGAGGCAGAGGTAAAAGCGCCCATGTTCGACTACTCAACTAAATACTACATGGTCACAAGAACGGCAGAGGGCAAAACGCCCATGTTCGACCACTCAACTAAACACTACAATGGTCACAAGAGCGGCAGAGGGAAAAGGGCCCATGTTCGACCACTCAACTAAATACTACAATGGTCACAAGAGCGGCAAAGGCAAAAGCGTCATTGTTCGACCACTCAACTAAATATTACAACGGTCAAAAGAGAGGCAGAGGGAAAAGCGCCCCTGATTGACTACTCAATTAAATACTACAATGGTCACAAGAACGGCAGAAGACAAAGTACCCTTATTCAAAAGGATCACATGAGTGGCAGGGGATATAGCATACTTTAAATATCCGGACTAACACATTTTATCAAAAAAAAAAGAGGAGAACCCGTAGGAGTAATATACAGATTCATACGTGAGTAGCACAAAGGGAAAAGGAGAAAATTAATACAACATATTTGGGCAAAAAAGGGAAATATACAAACGAACATTCATGTAACATTATAACGAGTACAGAAAGTAAATAGAGAAACTTGTGTGCGACCCAGCTATTTAGTCACATGAGCTAATTTTCGCTTATTACTTTCCATCTCTTCCCGATCATTCATAAATGATTCCAAAAGGGACGCACAATCGTCGTCTTTAGAACCCAAAGCGTCGGCGTAGAGATTCATACTATGCAAATACAACGACTTACTGACAAAAAATATAACTATAAAGGCCTCCACGAGACGGGTGTACCCATTCACGTCGGCCATAAGAATCTCTTTTAAGATTACGTATCTCCATCTTCAAGCCGGATACAACTATCTGACCAACACAAGTTGAACAAGCATCAACCATACTCTACTATAAAAAATAAAAATAATAAAAAGGAAATGAAAAGAAAAAAAAGGACCCATTATATAGAAAATTTGATAAACAACATTATACGTGCCCAAAGGAAAACTAATCTTTCTGTAAAACGACGGATATATATATATGCAAGGGAGAACTAAAAATATATTTAAAAAAAATTCCAACATTGCTCAAAATAACCTGCCCTCAAAACACGTTTCTACTTTCACGGAAAAGCTTGCAACACCGCCTGAGTCAAGTTAAAAGTCACTTCTACCACTTGTAGAGATCGAAACACATCCAGACACTGGAAGTAAGTTACAACGCGGCGCTCACGGTAATAGCGATGATGTTCAAAAAATAAAGGGGGAAGCAGCAGATCCTCGTGACGTGCTTCTTGTAGGAGATGATCCGCGTCTATAAAACGTGAATGGGAGATACTATTCTCACGGTCAAAATGATCAAACACAACACTCAGCACATTGGACATCTGAGTCAATCGGGTAATCTCCGTCATTAAACTTGCCCACGCCATATAGTAAAAAATAATAATATAATATAACAGATGGAAAGCAAAAGGACAGTGAAGATTAAAGTTAAAATTAACCAAATAAAGAAAGAAATATAGAGGAAGACTATGGCTTAAGTCATGCTGTAATAGCACGGGAACAAATGTTTGATGACTTAAATCCATCCATGCTTAATTACCCCATTTGTTTGTGGGTGGTATAGGCATGGGTTTAAGCCGAAATCATTTATTGGATTATTGTTCGAGAAATATAGTTGTGGAACTGCTTCATACCTATTTTTATATCTCTGTGCATACAATAGAGTATATCTGTTAAAAATGATTGATAGTTGGATACGAAAAAATCCAAGAGACAGCAAGCTAGATGTCGTAGCAGAAAGTGCTTATTTGGTGAATATCCAACGTACATAGGAACACAATATACGATGAATACTACCTTTTGGAAATATTCTTTTATGTCAAAACATTTTGAATAACAATCAAAATTAGTTTATAACTCCGTTATAGGCCAACACATGTTACTTATTTGTTCCAATGTAACAGTCCCATTACATCTGCAACCATAATAATATGGTTCCTTGCGTGCAGTAAGAGAACCAAAAGAAAATTGCAAGCAGATGAGGAGGGTGTTAGGGAAAGAGTAAAAATAGAAAAATAAAAGTAAAAATACATGTATTATGCCCATTTCCTTAACAACCTACCGAATACAGTGTGCTTACTTTCCAGCCATGGTGTTGCTTGGTTATAAAGAACTGAGAACCATTGGTGTCTTTCCAGCATCTTCCATTGACAATGTGGAAGGTCTGCATTCCTTAAACTGCAAATTAGAAAAAAAAACCATTCGCATATGTAAGTTCTTCGTAAAAAATGAGTACCTCACGCTAGAATGAACACAAGGGGAGGAAATGAAACAGATCTTCGTCGTTGTAAGCCTCCAATCATGTGTTCCTAGAAATAACCCAAGGTCCCAAGTTATATTTGCAACTGACTTACCATGTCAGTCAACGATAAGAGTTACGTTTTGTGGAATTCATGTCGTCTCCCAGAGGATCTCCTGTCTGTATCATGAAGCCTCTGATACACCTATGCGGGATGAGATTATCATAAGTAGTATTACCGGCAGTGAGTGGCGAAGTTCTCCAAAGTTTTTGGGCATTCTTCTGGGTATGTACTATAATTCAATAAGCTGTCAATTCCGATTGGCGAAGTTCTCCAAAGAAAGATGAGCTACCTCACACAACAAAACAATGTTTTGACAGTTTAGACCCATATTATTCATTTTCTGCTAGCGTCAAATTTGTTAAACTCCGCAAAATATCTAGCACATAGCAATCGTCCTCTGCAAACATAAACCAACGTCTGCTTCTATAACCCAAACCATACTGTTCATCTCTAAATTCTAAACCTATAAACAAACTCTCCTTAAAATTCAAGAAATGTATAAATGTAGAGCACTTACATATTTATGTTTAAGCTTCCCTCCAGCTGCACCATGAGAACTACTTTCTCCCTTAACTAAATCAAGTTTTCCCATATAAATCATATTAATGGAATCAAATTTATGTTTTGCCAGTACTCCGCCCATGCCATATTCTCCAACCTTCCAAACTTGATTCACAGTAGTGCCTAATCTTTGGCAATATAAAAGTTGCATAAATCCTTATGAAACCATCAACATATTCAGCCTCCATATCCTAAGCACCACAGCTCCACACATCACAGTCCTGCACAAATATGAATCTTGTTGCAGTGCCTGAAATACACATGCATCAGTTTATCACTTAGCCAATCAGTAGAAAGCTAAGCTTCAATAGTTAAAGGATTTCTAATAAACATTTCACTTTTTTTGTTTAAGTAGTCCAGCTTTCCTGAATTTGTTGCATATATAAGCACCTCTTGTATCCCCTAGTTTTGTAAATTTTGTTTTGTCGTACTGAAAATAGAGTAATCATCTTGTGCATACTTCTGTTTGTTTGAAGCCGCCATTGTAGCACACTAAACTTTAGAAACCGTATTCATCATCATGTAAACTCGAAATATTCTAACCTCGAAAAAATTTTATATCAATACCTTACGGGTATTCGCAACCCTCATGAAAATTCCTCAAATATGATAAGGGATTGAGGGAGTTAAGACTCTTTATCTTGCATATATCAATGTTATTATTTGCAATCATATAAACATATACGGGGAGAGCTCGTCTGGGAGAGCGCCATTTCCAATTGTCTGTCGACACGCGGTATGTTTCCTTTGTCAATAATCAATTGATATTTTGACAGTTTGGTAAACTTTTACAAAAGATAAGTTAGCCAATTATCCAAACGCTACACTAAAAATATAATTTGTATTGGTTCATTTCTACTTCAGAATTGCAACAACGCAGAAAAAAGAAACCTCATAAAACTATAGGATTGTGTTCAATGGTATTACTTAGTTATCAAATCTCTCTGTTGTCTGAAACTCAAAATCCTCTTAAGGTGGAGAAATTTCAACTTTATTGCTTAGTTATCACATCTCACGGTAGTTTTAACACCACAAATGCCCAGAGTTGGTTAACACCGAGTCCAATAACATTTAACAATTACTTCAAGAGAATCAAATAAGTCTCTACCAGTTCTACAAAGTGTTGAAGATATTTCAGACACAAACCATGAAAGTTTTCGAGTCTGGGTCACGTTCTATACAAAAATTATGTTCACATATTTTTTAGAATGGATACCTTTAATTAGAGGTAAACTTGACTGACATCAGTATACTGGCTGAAAGCTACTGAATAATAATCCGCATAACAAAATTTCGGTAAGAGCTTAAAGCAGAGCCATCAACAACACCCATAAGAAAACAGTTAAAATGGGAACATCAATTTATTCCACACGACTTTTAGCAAGTAAACAGATTGACTAACACAGGTACATAACATAAAAATAGAATAACCAAGAGTGCAGTCTAGGAATAAATGGGAACCCAAAGAGCTTTGATTGCCTGGTTCCCTACAGTTAGTGTGGACAACTACTATAGATGTGAAGTCCCTTCTATTTGCATATTCAACAATCTGCCGGACAAAGAAAGGTGTAACCATGTGATTTTGAATGTTTTTTTCTTCCAAATGCTTTCTATTTGTAG
Source organism: Papaver californicum (assembly GCA_023531435.1). Taxonomy (NCBI): domain Eukaryota; kingdom Viridiplantae; phylum Streptophyta; class Magnoliopsida; order Ranunculales; family Papaveraceae; genus Papaver; species Papaver californicum. The sequence goes on from JAJJMC010006585.1 coordinate 1,601,809, forward strand.
TTACTTAACAATCACAATTCGTAATTATTTGTAAAATGTATTTTGTAAATAATTATACCTTATGATCTTCCAAACTTCCAAAGTAACAACAAATATGTATCGACTCTTCGAAGTTTCCGTGCTCACTCCAGTAGATCATACCGAGTAGTTTTACCTTCCACTTAAACCCTAGAGTTTCAGCTAGAAGCTAAAAGATAAAAAAATATAGACATGAAAAGACTAAATGGATAAGGAAACCATAAAGTATAAAAAAAAAATTAATGTCAAAAACTGGACAAAGGCGTACCTGGCCTCTGTGCTTCGTAAGGGAGATGTCAAACCGCTCTTTTATATCCCTGTCAGTGGGGTCTTTCTTAACCTCTTCAGTTTTGGGCTAACCAAAAAGAAACTGTGGATGATGTTATAGAAGTTCCTAGATAATAAGGTTCTATTTCAGTTTCCTAGTTCAGTAGGGTTTATGTTTACTGGCAAAGATGAAATGAAATCTTGTTATTGGTTTCTAATCAACGTAGAACTGTATGATGAAATCACTTGATGGCTAGAAAACTGATGGCGCCATGGAATCAACGAAAGAGAAAAAAGGAAGAAGTATACAAACAAACTATAAACGCGATTTTTCTAGCGAATAAAGTATTGAATTATTCTACACAAAATGTAACATGCAGAATACCTGGTGAAACTCAATAAGTAAATTATTTCTTGCAAGATATCTCTCAACAGATAAAGCAGCTACACATCCTGTTCCAGCTGCAGTTATGGCTTGCCTCCATTCATGATCCTATACAAACAAAAACGAAAAAATGCGTAAAAATGCCTTGAAAAGTATATGCCCGCTTCCAACATATCAAACTACAACTATGTCTGGTCCACAACAAATTATAATATGATAGATAGATAACATCCGTTGGAAGTTGCTAATGGGTAGTCAGTTGATACATTATTAAAATATTTTGCGTCACCCACTATCATTTTAATATCATTGGTAGAAAAAGAGAAAATAGTCGTAGCACTTTATGGCACTTGATGCATTATACAATAGTCTTAAATTAGGGACACATCAATCTTAGCCATACAATCTCTGGCCTCTAGGTGCCACACTCTACAGCCAACGAAATTATAAGAAACCCATTGGAGTCTATCACCATCCATTAGAATTTGGATTACCTAATCCAAGAAGTGGCCCATAATACATGAAATGGTAGAGGAACTTAGGTTAAACTTGAACATATAATCCATAATACCAAAAGAAACATAAGCAAGTGAACGATGCAAATTTGCATATCAGACCTGTACATCTCCAGCTGCAAATACACCTTGGACAAAAGTTTCTGCAGTCCCCTCCTTGACTAACACACCGCCTGAACTATCAAGTTCAACTTGGCCAGCCAACATCTTGCTGTTTGGAGTACGGCCAATACCATAAAATAAGCCCTTTACATCAAGTACTGACTCCTCCCCTGCATCAATATTTCTAACTAAGACACCACACATCTGCCCTATGCTGTTGCTGACGACATCCACTGTCTATGTATTGAAGTGCATTGTAACATTTGGATTGTTTATAACTCTGAAACATGCGCCATAATCAACCTGTTAAACAAACATTCAGGGATTTGAAAATCTACCATGCACTAATCAGTCCAACCAATTGCTTGCATCCAAGTCCTAGTAATGAAGTATCTTATTCGCCTATAAAATCTAAGAGACATGGAAACATCTTATATTTCAAATCACATTTATACACCATGATAATTTACACACCTATTCAATTTTGATATTTCGAACCTAAAACTGACATGAATTTATGTGATATTAAAACTCAGGAAACAAAGTTTGAACGGAGATGTGAGCATTACCTGCTTATGAGCCTCCTACTACAATTCCTCAAATGATTATAACCATACACTGTATTTAATAGCTTGACTTCCTGCCTAGAGAAAAAAAAAATAATCAACTTCTTAGAAAATGACGGATAGACATAACGGAATCAGCAAACTCAAAAATTAGAAAAACATGCTAATTCGAAATACAGTTAGAATCGAATTATAATTTGATTAAGAAACACAGAAAATCCGAACATTGAACAACACATCAAAACAAATAGCACAAAGAAATGTTACCTTGATGTGGATCAAAGCTGAGATTACATTCACCATTAGGTAAACAGAAAACCCAAACACCAGAGTTAGAAAACCAAATCAAAACGAAATCGCACAAAAACATAAGCATAACAATCGAGAAAGTGGAACAAGAATGAAAATATCATGGCTAGGGTTCCTCACCACATGAGATAAACCCTAAAACAGTATACACTCTATTACGTCCTAGCTTTCTCAAAAGGTTAAAAAACAAAATACAATGATGTTAATTGAGAGGAAACCGATACAACATACCTAAACTTCTTGGGATAGATGATGTAGTTACACCATTAGTGAATCAATAGATATTGGAAAAAAAAATTACGAATCAAAAATCTAGGGCTTACCTTTTGCAATCAAAGAAGAATAAAAACCCAAATGAGTCCATACATGTTCTTCTTTGATCTGTTTAAATTTCTAAATTTGTATGAGTTTATGAGTTGGTGAGCTTATGAGCTTATGAAGAAGAAACGTTCGTGTGTGAGTTTATGAGCTTGTTTTTTTTTGGCGCGAAAAATAAAAATTAATTAAGCGAAAACATTACAATTGTCTCTTAGGAGGTTAGAGATAGTAAATTCTGGTGGGGAAACCCACTCAGATCTAATGTTCTCTATTCGAGCTTTGTTTACAATAGAGTCTGCTACCGAATTTGTAGCTCTATTAGCGAAACAAAGTGACTAATCCTCCATTTCCTTAAACCTATTAATACAATCATTCAGAAGATTCAAACATTTCCACGATATAGAGTTTGATAAACCATTAACAAAGTCTATAATGGTTTTAGCATCTCCTTCAAAAATTATCCTACACCATCCATTTTTCTTTGCCCGAATTAACGACTCTCTCAATGCCATTGCTTCCGCTTGTTGAGGAAAATTCAGTCTTCGATGACCTACAAAAGCTCTCAAGAAAGAGTCGTCTCCACTCCTAGCTACTGCTGCAAATCCTGAGAACAAGGAAGTTGGGCTATATGAGCCATCAAAGTTAATCTTAATAAAATCAAAGGGGGCTGCAATCCATCTGGGGGAAGTGTTCGCTACCATCGAAGAGTGATCATGAGCTTCACGTAGATTCTGCATCTGAACACCTGTACAAAAAACCTCAAGGTTGACATCCTGAGTAATCATGGGTGGAGCGCTTCTTCGAGAGGTTCCAGCTACCATCTGCTGCATCTGGAACACCTCCTCAAGTCTGTTGCTTGAACTGCCTCTGTCATCATCTCTGTTGTTGAGTTCCTGGAGAACTGAACGAGCCAGAGCAGTTCTGATTATAGGAGTTGTTGAAGAAGGTGGGTTGGGTCCATGGCAATCAATGTCGGAATCTCTGAAGAGATTTTGGGGGGTTTTGTTGCTGTTGTTAAGAGACTGGGGGGATGCAGGGAGGAGCTGGGTTGTTTCTGTTAGAGGATGGTTGTATTCTGATTATAAATGCAGGGATCCGTATGTTGTTGGGGGTAGTAGAGGAATGGATGGGCATGGATGATAGTTTGACATGGGTTGTTTTGGAGAGAATGCAGGTGGTGAGTTTGTTGGATGTTCATAGAAGGGGTTCTGGGATTTGGGTTGATTTGTTGGCTGTTAACAATGAGGGTTACTTGGCTTGGGCTTGAGGTTTTTCCTTCAAATATCACATTGCACCCGTGTTTCCAGATTTGCCACAACACTTGACAAATGAAAGCTACCATGTCATGATCCTTAAAATTTATGAATACATCATTACCATTCCAAGACTGAAATCTAATCTTCTATACTGTTATGAGTGTACATGCTAGCTAGGATGTTAGGACTAAACTCTTGCCAGACTTTTAGAGAAATGGGGCAGTCACCTAGCAGATGGGATGTAGTTTCAATAGCATCATCACAAAAAGGGCAAAGTTGTTCAGAAGGGCATTTGTGTCTGAAAATTTTAGATTTAACAGAAAGAATGCCCCTGAAAAGTTTCCATATGAAGACATTAAAACGGTATGGCGTTCGTATGTGCCAAATCCGGTTCCAAACCATAGCCAGAATAGTTGAGGAGGGGTATCTGGATAGTTTTGCTCGATAAGCTTTTTATAAATTGAGCTTACGGAGAACTTACCATTGGTAGTTAAGGACCAGACTAGTTTGTCTTCAGTTCCTTCCAGAAGAGAGATGGCCAGAACTTCCTCAACTTCAGGTGGGGAGAAAAGAAGGTGGAGGATGTCATGCTTCCAGGACATGGTAGTATGATCGATAAGGTGCTTAACTCGGCGATAGGAAGAGCTCCTTTGAGCTTGTGTGATCTGCGATTTGTTGAGAGTCGATAGCCAGTTACTTTCCCATATCAGGATCGAGCCACCATTTCCAACAGCCTAAGCATGAAAATTATCAATCACTTCAAGCCCTTTTCTTATTCCCCTCCAAATCCAGGTGTCTCTAGAATGTGGGGCAGTTTGAAGTGGGTGGTAGTAAGGATAATATCTTGCTTTCAGGACTTGGCCCCATAGGGCATCTCCACAGTTTATCAACCTCCATGCTGTTTTGACAAGCATGGCTTCATTGAAAATCTTTAGATTCTTGAATCCCAGTCCACCAAAACTCTTTGGTTTACACAGAGCTTTCCAAGAGATATGGGGGGAGTATTTATCTACCTTAGATTTATTCCACCAGAAATTTCTTTGAATTCGTTCCATTTCATTGATCGTATTTTGCGGGAGGGAAAGGCAACCCATCTGGTAGTTAGACAGAGTGCTAACTACAGATTGGATAAGGGTTGCACGACCCGCTTGAGAGATCATCTTGGAGTGCCATCCCTGAAGGCGGTTTTCCATATTTTTTAGAATGGACTCGAAAGATAAAGACTTGGCTCGTTGGTGAAAGAGGATTGAGCCAAGATACTTCTCCTGACGACTAAGGGTGGACATACGAAGCCAATTAATCATGTCAGAATTCAGAGAGCTTGAAACATTAGAACTACCAAAAACACCCGATTTGTTATAATTTATGCATTGACCACTAGAATTGCTAAAGGTAGTGAGGATTTGTAGTAGGGTGGCAATTTCTCCTTCATTCGCTTTCGCAAAGATAAGACAGTCATCTGCAAAAAGAAGGTGGATGATTGGAGGGGTATTCCTACAAATTCTTATACCATGAATGAGACTTGCATTTTCCGCCGCAGCAAGCATCCTAGATAAGGCTTCCATACATATGATGAATATGTAAGGAGAGAGAGGGTCTCCTTGCCTCATACCCCGAGTGGGTTTAAAGTACTTGCAGGGAGAGCCATTGAGGATGGGGGCGCATTTAGTGGTGGTGATGCATTGCTCAATTAGGTGGCACCAAGTATCAGATAAGCCTAGCTTTTTCATGATTTGGAGAACGAAATCCCATTCAATCCTATCAAAAGCTTTACTTATGTCGAATTTTATCCCTAGGTAACCCGAAACACCTTGTTTTCTTTTCATTGCTTCAACAACCTCTTGAGAAACTATTACATTATCATGAATGTTTCTACCCGGGATAAAACCAGATTGAGTGTTCGAAATGATCTTGTCCAGGAACGGTTTTAGTCTATTCGCAATAAGTTTAGAAATTATCTTGTAGGTTATATTGCAGAGGCTTATAGGCCTAAAGTCCGCTGGATCCTGGGGGCACTTGGTTTTGGGGATGAGAGCTATATAGGTGTTGTTGAGTTCTTTTAAGATGTATGTGGTAGAAAAGAAAGATTGGACGGTTTTGAAAACATCGACTTTGACTGTGTCCCAAGTATTCTGGTAGAACCCAGCTTGGAAGCCATCAGGACCCGAAGCTGACCAGGCTTTCATATCTTTGATGACATCTTTGATTTCCTGAGTTGTATGGATATAAGTGAGGTCAGAGTTTTCCTTAGGAGTGATTATTGGGGAGAAGAGGTCCAGGATAGAGGGATCTATTATGTTGTGAGAGGTAGAGCTGATTTCTCTGAAATGGAAAGTGATCAATTCTTCAAGCACACGCCTTTCAGTTTGCCACACTCCAGCTTTGTCTTTAAGGCTTTCAATCCTATTAGACTTCAGACGATGATTTGTTAGTGAGTGAAAGAGTTTGGTATTGCGATCCGCATCCTTAATGAAATATTCCCTCGATTTCTGTTTCCAGAAAATCTCTTGGATGTCATACCATCGTTGTAGATCAGACTCAAGAGTATTTTGAAGATGAGTGCTTTCCTTATCAAACTTGCCCTGGGTTTGGACTAGCTCAGTTTCAATGGAGACAATATGGCTTTCGATGATACCAAATTTCTTTTTTTTCCATTTCAGGAGAGCTTTCTTAGTGTTTTTTAACTTGTTGATAAGGGTGTATGCATCTGAGCCAATCTCATCGGTTTTCCAATTCTTCTCTACCACTTTTTTGCAAAACTCGTCTTGAAGCCAGCATTGGAAGAACTTGAAATAGCCCGAGAGATTACTACTTGAGACTACAGTATCCAACATGATGGGGTTATGATCAGATCCGAAGCAGGCTATGTTTTGAACACTAGTTGTAGGGAAATTAGCTTGCCATTGGATGTTAACAAGAGCTCTATCCAGTTTTTTCCTTATCAGTTGATCGTCTTTCCTTTTATTAGTCAAAGTGTAAGAAGGCCCCTGATATTTTAATTCCATAAGGCCTGCCTCTTGGATAATAGAGGGAATCCGATTGTAAGCATTAGGAGTGGGACTTGTAGAGTCTTCCTCAGCGAGGGTAACATTCAAGTCGCCTATAACAACCCAGAGGTTATAGACATCCTGACTAATCTCCAAAAGGTGATCCCATTGACGTTTTTTGGGTCCATACTATATTTCCCCATAAACACATATTATATACCGTTCGTTATTGTCTTGGGTTTCAACTTTCAGGTTAACTAGATTTCTGATATCGTGAGTGACACTGATATTCAGGTTATCTTTCCAAAGAATAGCTAGGCCGGATGAGAACCCCCTAGCTTCTTGAATCCAGGAGTTTGGGTATCTAAACTGCCTTAGAAGAGTTTCAGATTTCTGTCTCGTATATTTAGTCTCCGAGAGAAAGATCACATCAGGGGATTTTTGACGGATAACATTTTTAAGATGTTGGCGCGTCTTAATACCCCTTAGTCCTTGAAAATTCCAGGAAAGGATCCTCATGTCCTTGCAAGAGGAGATGGGGGAAGGGATTCTAGGGACAGTAGGGAGGGAATCAGCAGGGAGCTCAAGCTTGGCAGTGACGGAGTGAGACTTTTGATTGGGGTGAGTCTCCAGACAGGAATTCAGTAAACTTCCCAGAAGAATGCACACAATGAAATTCTCGTATATGGAAGCATGGCAGAGTATCTAAATTGACAATACAATGAAAGTGGTTTATATTGTTTAGACCTAGGATGCAAAAGGTAGGATGAAGATGGTTACAGTTTTTGCAGCCCTTAAAACTATGACTCCCTGGAGGTGCAGAGAGGTTTATCAATGTTTATGAAATTGATGCTAATAACATTCTTGGGAAAAAACCCTCTAACATCTATATGGTGTGCATGAATACATCTACTGTCAATAGCTTTCAAATTGTCAAGGCAGCAGCATATATGTGGAGTAGAAACATTAATGCAATGATATATTTGAAAAGGGTTAAAGTGAAAAAGATTAGAGTAGTTACTGGTGATTGTGAGTTGATATTGGGCTTGTTGATGGAGGTGGTTGCAAAGATTACTACTGGTGTTGTAGTTGAGAGCACTTTGTTGAGGGTGGTTTCTGTTGCTGGTGTGCTTAAAGTGTGTCAGCACTCTTTTATGGTACTGGAAGGGGTTCCTGTCAGCTGGTTTTGTTTATTCCTGGTGGTGGGTGTGGACTGGTTAAGGATTTGAAGATGATGGTGGTTGTGGATGCAACTTTGTTGAGAGAGATTTTTGTTGCTGGTGAGGCTAATTTGAATCCGAGGATTTTGAAGGCAGTGTAAAATGCATCTGGGAGGTTCCAGGAGGTTTCTTCTTACTGTGAGGTCAGGGGTACAAACAAGGATGCAAAAACAATAACAATAGTTAAGAGTATAAGGTAGAAGTGATACCTGAGTTGTTCCAATTGCAAGAGTGGATCCCCCCAGCTGAGCACTACCATGAACATCATTTGAATGGTTGAAACCAGTGGCTTTCACAGTATTAATCATAGGATCGTTTGAGCTATTTGTACCCTCTTCCATGTTTCTATCTTTTGAGGTGTCTTTCATCTTCCAGGGAGATTCATTTGTTTGGGTTGGGTGTTGAGGTAAAATAGGATTCACACGAGGGTATACAATGATACCATCCTGGGGTGGGAAAAAATTTTCATAGTGAGACACTGATGTATGATGAGCCTTTCTTTCTGAGCTGTTGCGTATGCTAGGTTGCGGACGAGATATGTTGTCTGGCATTGCCAGAGTAACCTGGTTACCAAACTCAAGTCTACTATCAGTAGCTTTTGTCTTCAAATGTTTCTTGATGATCGGGCATTTTAGCTTGTCATGATCAATAACAAAACAGTCTTGACACAGACGATGTGGTTGCACTTTATAGTGGAATTTAATCCACTTTGTTCTACCATTTGAAGCCACTGTATTAACCCCACAAGTAAGAGGTTTTTTGACATTCATAAGCACAAGAACCCGTACAATTTTTCCTTCTATGGGGCGAAAATTTGGTGGATCAATTCTAGTGAGAACTCCAGCTTTCCTAGCAATTCTGCGAATGATGTTTTCTGTGTAGTATTCTGGAAGGAGCCCTTTCAACACAATCCAGAAAGGCTGGGATACAAAGGAGATGTCACTGATAACCATAGTGGGGTTCCAATCCATTAAAACAACAGGATAGCCATCAAGGCACCATGGTTGAAAGGATTTCATAGCATCAAGGTTGTCAGCAGAATCGAATTGAAACACAAAGATGTTACCTTCAAGATGATCAAAATTTATTAACTTGAAATAATTCCACACTCTTGTTGCTTCACGGCGAACAAATCTGATAGAAGCCTTGAAGTCACAGTAGAGCTTCGCAGCAACAGAGTGATGCCATAAATTTACCCCTTCAGCAAGATCACCTCCAGACAGGTCCAGCGAGTTATTTTCTTCATCAGATTGAAGTTCTTCTATGACACTTTTTTTAAATTGAAGAGTGAGGACATCAATATCGTTCTCTGTGTATTTGTTAACCAAGTCAGCTACAGATGGTAGAGACCCTTCACTCCTGTTACTTGGATTGCTGTTAACCAGATCTGCCATTTTTGCTTTGGGAGAAAAGTTGAAATCGAAAGTTGGGTTGTTGGGGAAAAGTGAAAAGATGAGAGATTTTTTGTTAGAGTCTGGTGGGGGATGTATATGCTTTAAGAACTCAACAACTTTCAATACAAAGTGAAGGAATAGGCATTCAATGGAGGTACGATTGTAGGTATTCATTAAATCATCTGGGAGTTGGTTGAGGTTGTCAGTTTGATTGACCAGACAATGAATGATATCCTTGTTAATCTGGATTAGGACAGTGGGTAGGTTGAGGAAGATGATGATGATGACAGAGAGTAAAGATCGGAAATTGGATTTTGATTTTAGGAAGATAGGTGCCAATAGCTCAAACGAGGGGGACACTGAAACATACTTGTGAAAAACCTTGGATCCAAACGGATACATGGTGAACTTACCGGGGGGAGGCCACTCGAGTTCAAGAAATAGGCATCAGGTGTTAGTTGTTGAAGACGATGGCGGCCGCCATTTTCGACGCTCAAGCTTTCCTTTGTGGTGATGTATACCAATCTTGAGACTCTGTGTGTTTCGAGTTTATGAGCTTGTAAGAAGTTTCAATTCCACTTCATTGATTGCCAAAAATTTAAAACGGATGGGACTTAGGTCTTCTGTGCGTTTTTCATCCAGGGATTAATTAGACACAGGCTATGTAGTGATACACTCTCAACCGTCGGACGAGGACTGAAATTGAAAAATGACAAAAACTGGTAAATGATATCCGTCGATCTCTCCAAAGAATGGGCTAAGACCATTTCTTTATTATGATAGATCGATAACCCTTACAAATCTTTTAATCTTGACCACTCTTTACACATCCCGTGGACAGATCCTAGCCCTTCTTTATCCCCCTCAAAACATATCATAACCTCCCTTTATCTATCCCCTTGAAATCTCAACCATCACTTATAATCACTACGTCATTTTTGCCTTTTTACAATGGATATAAAAGTTGCAGCGATTTTAAGCAACGTTTACATTCGTTGGGAACAGGACGTAACAAATTGTGCAACGAAATGTGCACAGATGTAACAGTTGCACAAATTTATTAAAGCAACGCTTGTAAACGTTGCTGAAATAGGATTTAGGAGTTGCTTATTTTTATTAAAGCAACGGGTAAATATAATTTGAACAACGGATAAGTAGGATATTAGCAATGCTAATATGGGTCCCATTTTAAATGTTGGTGGCGGTATTTTTTTTGTGCAACGATTATATCCGTTGCTCATTTTGTGATAAAGCAATGTAATCTTTACCAACGCTTATATCCCATGTTATTATCTTTTTCTTTATTTCTTTCTTTGAGAATTTTGGTTGAGAGTAAGATTTTATTCAAAAATATGAAGAAAAGGATACAATGAGGACATCGAAGAAGAAGACGTTAGAACAATTTTGGGTTCAGATCTGTGACAAAAGACTAATCCAATTTAAATCCTCATTTTGTAAGCAAAGCATCTTATATCATCACTCTATTGACCATGGGTAGCATGCTTGCTTTACATATACTGATAATCCAAAAAGTCCAAGAAGAAAACATATGAAAGTACTAATCCAGTAGGTGTTTTACCAATTAAACTAACATCTAAAACATTTAGTAACATTCATTAATAACAAATATTTCTATCAAACCAAATTGTAAAATATGTAAGTCTGAGAATGAAAACTACGAGCACTAAAAGTATTGAGCTATTAACAAATCAAGAGCAATATCTAAACCCGACCTATCAAAAGTTATGAAAAGAAATTAGGGTTATGAAAAAAACAACTTCTAAAAGTTAGGGTTTATACCTGATAAGTAAACTTGCTAGTACAACAACATTAATTTATCAGCCGATTGGTTTCAGGAAAAAATTGAATTTTTTAAGGTTATGAAAACTAGTGTTTATGATATACAAATTGAAATTTTTGGTGTTGGGGTTTTGATAAAGATGTAAAGAATATTTAATAGGTTTCGATTTATGTTTTCGATTCTGAAATCAAGTTTCAGATTTCTCTGGGGCTGAAGAACCTTGTTCTTCGATCTGGAGAGAAGACTGAGAAGAAAGAGAAAGAAAGAGAAATTATGTGTGAAACGTGTCTTCAGTTTATTAATAGATGAAATGTGTCTTTCTAATAAGTGAAAAAAAATATGAAGGGAAAATAAATATTATTGGGGAAACATTAATAATTGTGTTTTTTTAAAAGTATAATTATGATTTAAGTAAAATTATTAAAAATAAATGAAATAGAATAAATGTGTTAATGAAGAGATGTAAATTAAGTAAAATAAATGTGTTAATGATTAGAAGTAAATGAAGTAAAAATAAATATACTAATGATTAAAAGTTAATGAAGTAGAGGTAAATTTGTTTTTTATTAGCTTTGGTGGGAAAATATTGGTTTGGGAAGGAAATTTATTGTTAGGTGAAAAAAAAGTGAGAAATTGACTTTAAGTGAAAAAAAATAGAGGGAAATGATTGTTAGGTGAAAAAAAAAGAGGGAAATGATTGTTGGGTGAAAAAAAAAAGAGGAAAAAATAGGTGGGAAACCAATTTCAAGATTTCTAAAATAATTTTAGTTAAAATAAAAATCAGTAAAAGTAAAATAAAAAGTCGATATTAAAAACCCTAAAATATAACTCAATTTATAAAAATACCAAAATTTACAACGGATATAACTGTTGCAAAGATGTTGGTTAATTATTTTGAGATAATTAGGAAATAAAGCAACGTAAAACCTAATGTGCAACGGATATAACCATTGCAAAGTGTACAACGGATATATCCGTTGCAGATTGAAAAATAGAATTGTTGCAAAATTGGCAATCTGGCATAGTGAACCCTTAATATTTCCCAAATGAATCTCAGCCACCACTTATAACCCAACCTTGACCCCCCTTAACTTCCAAAGATGAAATCCATACCACTCTTTGTCCCCCCTTAAATTCCCAAGATGAAATCCAGGCCACCACTTATAACTACGTTGTGCTTTATATTCTTGATACACTTACGCATTCAAAATCACATTTAATAAGCATTAAAACACCAATAAACATTAATAACATTCTATGGAATATCATCGGTCATAGGATTAATCGTCTTGACTAGCGATCACCGCACGACACACCTCTATCTCACGGTCCAAATCTCGCATCATAAGAATAGCCTCGCCATACAGCTGATTGGTTAAATAACGTTGAGTGATTGTTGTATTATGCAAGCGTTGGACATCACAAAGGACCCAATCATGGGCATTGGCGTTACGAGCAATCTCAAGAGTCTCGTCTTGTTCCCTAAAGGCAGCCCGCATGGCAGCCCGATAGCTCATCCTATGGGTCATCAACATCCCCACCCGTCTTTCAACACCAGAAGTCGTTCTAACTCATCCCGCCTTTCAAGCGGTATCACAAGGGAAGGCACATCAGCCATGGCTAAAGTATATCCGTGAAGTTGATGGGACATTCTCAAAAGAAAAAAGGAAAGAGGAAGGAACGGGAAAGTAAATAGGAAAGGAGAAAAGAAAGTGAAGAATAAAGAAGAACAAAGGAAGGTTTAAATAAAAGAAGCAATGAATATTTATTGCCACACGGCTAACAAAGACGGTTACAAAAAGTAAATTCTCCTAGGAATTACAAATCCCTAGACGGATACAATACAAAGTACAATCAAACGAACGATAAAGTGTTATAATAAAACACCAACACAAACTAATCGTCCGATTTTTCCAACATCGCACAACAGATTTCTATCTCCCGATCCAAATCTTTCATCATTAGCACAACCTCCTGATACTGAGAGTTGGCAGCACAACGCTTCGCATGAGCCTCAGCGAACAGCCGATTGACGTCAATCATAATACGATCATCAGCATGAGCTTTCATGCTGATCTTCCCAAGCAGCATCCATGGAAGCCCGATGAGCTAACCTATGAGTCATCAACACCCCTACTTCGGCTTTCACTACCAAGAATCGCTCGAGTTCTTTATGCGCATCTTAGGTCATGACAGTAGCAGCTACCAAAACCATGGTTAAGATATACACATGTAATTCGTGAGCCATCCTTTAAAAAAAGGAGGAGGAAGAGCAAGGGAAAGAAAGGATAGAACCAGATAAGCAGGAATGTCTAAAATAATAATTAAAAAAAAAGAGATAAAATTTCTCCAAAACAAAGAACACTTAAATAAAAATAAATAGCATGCATAAGTCAAAATACGTGGATGAATAGAAAGAACTTTACATAGGAATCTAGGATAGACATAACCACGCGTCCTGAAAATATACGTAACATTTAATTACAGGATAATCAAGAAACAAACTAAAATTACAACTATAACAGCCGCGGAAAAAAAACCTAAAAAACGTCTACATTTAAAAAAAAAATGGAGCAAATGCAACTGCAACTGCAACTTCTACATCCCAATAACTCGGAGTACTCAAAGTAATTTAGCAGCACGAGGGATATCTTAATCAAGTTACCAACACGTCTTATTACCTTCCATGAGAATACGCTCGGCAATATTCAACTCATCATTAGCCAGGTCGTATACAAAGTGCTGCCTCATAAGAATTTTTTTTTTAGCCCCCCGCATGTAGATTCCTGGTTCCGTCGCTGCATATGATTATATGAGGGTATAAGCAAGGTACCCTAAAATCTCATAACAGCAACTAGAGTTTCACCTCAATGCTTAGCATGGAGCACAAAATCCAGCCTTATCCCACCCTATTTTTCCAATAATCCTGATTCATGTATTTATAAACAGACAACCACCACCATAATAAAATACCTGAAGTTCAGGTGCCACTAACGAATAAACACACAATCAAAATAAATGTCAAGAGTAAAACAATCACTTAAGACAGTTAGAATACCACAGCAAAAGTCATCAAAATCCCAAATACGTTTTCCAAAAAAAAAGACAGAGGAGAAAGGAAGAAGGAAGCCAACCAAGTCCAAAAAAAAGGAAGCACAAACATATTACAAACACTCAATACCAAGGAGGATAAATTTAGACTTCCTCGAAAACAGTCAGATCCTGTTTTTTCTTCTCAAGGTTCTCACACACCCGGTTCACAGCAGCTTCGGCTTCACAAGCCTCCTGCATAGTTGTTGAAACATCGACGAGAAGCTTGTTCAAAGCAGTCATATTTTCTTGAGCCACTTTAGTCAGACCTTTTAGACTTTTCTCCAGTTCAGCAATTTGAACCGGAAGGTTCGAACGCGGATCAACTTGCTCTTCACCATACCCAGCAACTGGGCCAACCACGCTATGGGATATTCCTTCAGCTTACCAATATCAGGATGAGCATCATGTACTCAGGAAATCCCTTTCGCAGCTTCAAGCAACCCTTTATTCATAAAGACTAAATTTTTCATATCCTTAATCATACCCTTGTTCACCATATGACCGTTGCGTTCGACAACCATCATGTAAGTGGCGGCCAAGTTCGAAGGAACCCAAAAGCCATGCACTAATCTATGGTTCTCAATCGCCCCGGCTTCGTCGGCACTCACAAATAAAGGATAGCAAAGGGTAGGATCTTCCGGCTTAGCTAATAGGACAATCGCGTCGACTTCTTCCTGAGTAGCCTGGACAAAATTATTTCCTACAAGCCGCGCATGTTTAACATTGCTTGTGACGCTGGAGGCATCCTTCTTAAACGCGGAATTTCTACCTCGCTTCTTTATAATCTTTACAAAAATGGGGAAAAAAATATAAGAAGGGTATCACTAAAAAAACTGAAAAACGATGATGATGATGATGATGATGATGATGATGATGATGATGATGATGATGAATGAAAATGGATGAAAATGAATGAATAAAACTAACCTCAGAAGGTTGAGGATTAGGGACGACGCGCGAGCGGGAGAAGGCTCGTAAGGATCGGAAAGAGGACGATAGGAACCCGAAGACGACTTCGAACCACCAGCAGAACCTAAAAAGAAAAAAAAAGATGATAAACAAAACAAAAAACATGAAACAAACATACAATAAAGCAGTAGAACGGACGTATCAATAGAAAAAATAAAATATATATGTCTTATCAAAAAGGACAAACACAAAATAAAGAAGGTGACACGTGGGGAGCAATAGAGACAACAATTACCAGAAGGAGATGGGTTTTCGTCAGAAGGCACATGGTCTTGAGATACAACAGGATGAAAATAAGATGAACCACCACGACTGCATAAACCAAGCAGGCTGGTAGGCGTCTCCTGAGGCTGGGTCTGAGAACGGGTAGCGGTGGCCACCACATGATTAAGGGAAACAACATGTAAACGTGAAGAGATGACACCACCACCCCTGGTCAAGTCAACACCCAAACTATGTATACGATCCACAAAAGAGGAAGAAGTCGGACTTATGATAGACCGAGTTTTGGCCTATAGAAGAGACATATGAGAAACATCATCCAAGACATACTGGCGAATACACGAAATTGGTTGAATTCTCGCGTCACGTTTAGCTTTTTTAGCCCTACGACGAGGCAACCACTCATGTTCAGGAATGTTAAGATATTCCTCCACCATAAAGGAACGGGGTTTGTACCCAACAGAACCAACAAGGAGACCACCCTGATGACACACAATCAGAAAAAGAGGAAAGAACAAAAAAAAGGCCCAGACACAAAACATACATGTTCAAAAGAGCCCAGAGCTGGTTGACGAGTTTGGACCTCGCCTGAATCTTTTTGTAGTGGAGAAGGGTCCCTTTTAGCTCCCTTTTTCAACAACTCATGATCATCCGGGGGAGTCCAGCTAGTAGTCAAGGGAAGCAAGGAATGACCCTATAAACCAGGCGAAAGACCCAACTCGGTATCTATCGGCTCATTTAGTTTAATACGGACCGATGCATGCATCAACCTAGGTTCATCCGAGGATAGTGTAAGCGGAGGAACTGGTTCGTGTAGAAGAAAATTCAGAGCTTGCTTCCGAATTTCTATATGAAACGAATATATTTTGGGAGAGACAAAAATCTTTCGCGTCGGAAAAGGATGAAGGAAAGAGAAGAGAATCGATCGATCTGCCAAATGTGTCTCTCCTTTAAACACAAAGCGGTCAAAACTAACTTTGATATCAGCTTCCTCATTATAATACAGACCCGGATAAAGAGACGGGACTCCTTGGTCGAACCCCAGCTGTCGAGCCATGCGATCAGAATTATTGGACATTGTTACGAACCTATCCAAGTAAAAAACCAGGAAGATAACCAGGCAATACATCCATAACAGAGTCAAAGTCGTCACTTACCAAAGATTGCTCAGAATTCATTGTCACATCCTCAACCTCGGTAGTAAAATCATAGGGGAGAGAACCAGAATGGCCGTCATGATAAGGAAAATGATTGAATTCCTTGGTCACATCCATATAATTCTTAAGAGTATTCTTGGATGACCTCTTATTCCCGCTCCATAGGGCCATGCGGGGATAATAGTAAGAAGTCGGAACTATATCAAAGGTTTCATCTCCTCTCTCAACCCTTTCCTCACGATGAATGGATAAATCGTTAATCGGAGGAGCATACTTGGGAAAATGCTCCCATGCTCAATCCTGGAGGAAGTTAGCCGCGACAAAGGTTTCAACAACGTAACGAGCGTCCACCCTTTGAATTCCTTTGCAAAAGAGATCCAGCTGACGATACGAACTACCCAAGAATATATGCGCTAAAGGAAATGATATACCCCGTGATATCAGTCAGCCATCGACACGAGCTCGTTCTTCATGGTGTCATGGGGGTTGTGTTCGAAAACATCATGACAAAGTCAGTAAAGAAGAAAAGCCGCTAGTTCAGCGCGAGCATTCTTTTCCTTCTGGACGGGGGAGTTGACCTCCCCGTCTACGGGATTTGGAGCCCAGTACTTCACCCATAAAGGGAAGGAAGCGCGTGTGTTCTTGCTGACCTTGGTACCGCGACCAGAAAGGGCTCCACCTCGAGCAAGTCGGCGTGGCACATCAACGGCAGAACCCTTCATAGCATCAGCCATCATTTTCCCACCAATAAACGGGTTGCGGCCTTCTACCGTGCTTCTGAAGCAGGGGTTACCTTGGACTTCCTCTTAGCATATTTTCCCGACCCAATAACCTTCTCCTTTATAGGGTGAGCACCCTTTACCGAGGAGTCGTCCTTCCTCTCCGATCGGACTTCTCGAGATTTACCTTTACAGTCAATCACGTGAGCACATAGAACCCTGTCTGAATCGTCCATAGCTTCGAAGACGCCCGCCTTATAATATAGGTGGACAGGAGCCGCCTCACCCAAGGAAAAAAAGAAAGTATGAACCCGAGGGATCCATATCGAGTAGAGTCTGACCATGTCGCTTTTACATCTGAAAATCACACGATGAAGAGACGCGTCTATAGTATCGTTTATTACCAAAGAGCAGAGCATAGCTGAATGGTCAGGGTTAGAACGGATGTAGGTGACCCAAGACTTCCAAAGGGGAGAAGCTTCAGTTGAAGAGCGTGAATCTACAGTTGGAAGGTAATAATCCCCACGTTGAATGGATATACATGGAATTTTGTTGAAGGCGTGAAGAGGGAGGACATCTTCCTCTGGATGCATGAGAAACTTAGGAGACGCAAAAAAGGGGATTAAGGCTGGGTTGGTCAAACAAGAATCAAGGTAGCCGTCAGTCGGCGTGATCCTCTTACCATCGGAAAAAACTGGGGGCTGCATAGCGGCAGAAAAGTCTCGGCTGCCAAGAATTTATAGAACGGAATATAATTGGCCATCAACCGGCGAGGGAAGAGACCTTCCATCAGACTGGCCGCTAGACTCGGACTCCACTTGAGACTCTCTCCCGCATGTCTCTTTCTCCTCTTCCGCTAAGGAAGTCTGGGGAAATCGTATGCTATCAAGAATAATAATGCGAAGATGAGCAGTAAAAAAGGAAATGGAGTGGTAAAGGAGAGACTGTGAATATATAGTGAAGACTTTTCTTTGACTAAAGGAGGTGGGATGGTTACTTAGAATAGGGTAACTGTAAAGATGGTGGAGCACGTCACCAACCAATGCGCGAGCTTGGGAGGTACATATTAAGGAGATAGTTGAGGAGAATTGCTTTAAAAAAGTATGGGTTGATTATTGGACTATCCAATGGTTATCCCAACATTCAGGGGGCTAATATTAATACCTGAAAAATGACTACCCATGGATAAGGGGAGTCATTTCTACTAGATGGGCCTGAGCTCATCACTACCTTAGGAATTTATGGGTAAATCCCAAGTACTTAGAAATATTCCCATAGGAATACGAGACAGGAGAGGAATAAGAGAAGAAATCAAGGGTAAGACTAATGGATGACACTTTAGTAATAATAAGGGGTTGAGGGGAGACATGTGTCAGGAGAAAATAAAGAGAGAAAGTCTATAAAAGGAAAAATGATATTACAAAGAAGGGATCCCCTTTTTCTCTCTCTACCCATAGAAGGAAAGGTGTAGTCCTTGCTGTGATTATGATTGGTCTTCCCTTTACGAATTTATCCTAAAATACTTACTGAGATCAATCATCGTGACCTTCTTCTTGGCTGAATAAATTTTCTCAAGAATAACGTGCTCATTGCCGACCACGACTCTATGCTTCCGGGCTTCAGGTTATCATACCAGGTAAAATTCGTATCTGATAACGACTTTGGGGATTCTCTTAGGCGCAACTTCCCATCGGATGAATACATATTCATTGTTGACAGGAATTGACTGAGGTGCTCACGAGCGTTCCCCCATCCATCGTAGGTCTTGAACTTAGGGGATGTGTATTCTTCCGGGTACTGATACTCGGCTACCTCGGCTGAGTACGGGGTGTTCATGGAATCGTAGCTATCATGCTTAACTACTTTGTAGTTTTACTCCAAGTACTTAGCGATCGCATGTTGTGACACTCCGCGTGAGGACCCCTCTTCATTGGATGCCTTCCTTGTAGCTTCTTCTTCTGCTTGTATCATGAGCTTCCGAAGCTCTTGTTGGCGCCGATTATATCCTTCCATTTCAGCTTGCATGTCTTGTAAGGTTTTTTTTTTCTTCTGTTGTTGGGTTTTTTCCTCAGTTGTTGTTTGTTCTTATTGGCTACCACCTCTACTCTCTCTGCTTAAGTCATCTGTACGATCGGCATGTTGATGATGGCCTGCCTCATCGGCTCGTCATTACTTGCATCTTCTACTATTACTTCCTTGTTGGTTGGTTGGTTAGGTGGTATAACCGGAGCGCCATTCCTTGAGTGCATCCTGCTGGACTAGAGACGAGCCTCCCACTATGGTCGCAAATGTTTTTGGGTAAAATCATAGATAGGGAGACCAATCCTAGTCACAACAAGGATTACACCTTTCTGATTAGGTAAGAGAGAGAGAAAACCCCTTTTTGGTATTATTCATTTCTTTTTTATAGATCTTTCTCTTTTACCTCTTCCCAACACATACCCTTACCAAACTCCTCATTATTACTACAATATCATCTCTTAATCTTATCCTTAATTTTTTCTTTTATTCCTTCTTTATCTTATATTTTCATGGGTATGACACTGAGAGTATGGACATAGCCCTCTGATTCCTGAGGCATTCATAGGCTTAAGCCCACTTAATGGAGATGACTCCCCTTATCGATAGATGGTCATATTTTAGGTATCAACATTTCCCACTAATACTCAAGCAGTATAACAATAGTAAGGATCGTTCCTATGAGGACCTGTGTAATTGTTATTTGTTTTAAAATTCTTATGTGACCAAGGGCCTGGGGATTTTAGTGAATTAAAGTAAATTAACAAAAAAAATACAAAGTAAGTAAAGGTTGTGATCTAGGGAAGAAAATACTGGTTAGATGTTTCATCTTCCGTCACTGAGCAAGCTCATCAATCGATTAGAGATAACGTTCAATCCTTCTCATATCGATAGCCCTAGAGAACTCCATTGGGAGCATACTCCGGTAAATTCCTTATGTCATCACATAGCGTAACGATGAATATGTGAATACAACTAAGTGAATACAACTAAGTGAATACAACTAAGTGAATAACCTAACACCACATTCTATTAAGTTTAATTATCTAAAAGCATAAGGTTCTTTAAATTAAGATAATCAATACAATAGAAGTACTACGAGTAATATGTTTAACATTGGTCAAGCTTCTACATGCAATTACATGAAGATTTTGAGTACGATTAGTAATCACACTATGCTATTCTATCGACTATTCTGTATCTCCAAATCCTAGTTTAGCTTTAGATATGAATATGTGTTCACTTAGTATGCATCCTCAATAAATACACCTCCAGTCATACATGGAGATATTAAAAGTAGAACATAAACGATAAAAAGAGATCTTGAACATCAATAATAATCATCCAAATTGATTCACATGTTTTGGACTTCCAATTACATCCCCAACCAATATAAAAAATAGTTATTCATAGGTTTACTAAAACCCATGGAAAATATACAAAAAAGAAGAAAAAAGAAGAAGAAGAAGAAGAACAACAACAACAACAATGAGAGAAACGATTTCCCCCTAAAGGGGTAAACCTACGTTTAAAATATAAAAGAGGTAATATATGTAGGAGATTGAGAGATCCCAATGTGTCGAATGTCTCGTTTGAGCTTTAGATGCCTTCTTATATGGCCTCCAATACTTGGCCCTCAAGTATCCTCTCTTTCTATGGTTTTGAATTCCACTGGGACCAAGTATCCTCAATTTAGAAGTCCAAAACGGGTCAAAATTTTCTATTCACGTTTTCCACAGTCATCACTGTCCTTTTTCACGACCCTAATGATTATAAACACCACAAACAACTCAAATTCTCTGATTTAAAAGTTTTAAGAGTCGTCATGCTCGTTTTCTAAGATCTTGACGACTTTAGGGATCAAAATCAACACCATTCTGCCTGAAAAACCTCAAGAGTCATCATGCTCGTAATTCGGGTCATCATGCTTATTTTTCGTTATTTGGCATCTTACTGTTTTGTCCATAACTTTGTTCAACCTGGAATGACCTCATTCTTTTTTGGGTTGGCTTCGTATCTTCGTTGACTTCAATATGAAATGAAGAAATCCTGGATTTGAATGAGTTCCACTTGGTTGTTGATCCTTCTTCTTCTTGTAGTACTTCAATTCCTTGATCATTCTAACACTTTGTAGCTTCTTTTGGATGATTAACCTAATAAAATATATAAACTAGAAAACAAGCATAATACAAGGTAATATACAAGAAAACTAACTAAAACAAGTATGCAATTGACATTCAAAACATGTAAATTAAGCATCTATTAATGTGGTGGGGCATACCTTTCTTAATTCATCCAGCGGCTACATCAAATCAAGTTACTTGACAGCCTTTGTTGATGTTGATTTGGTGGGTTTATATTTTTAGGGGAGTTGTGCAATAGTGTGCCTCTACGAATATGTCAACCGATCAAACCTCCTTTTAACGAGAGCCTTGTGTAGATTTTGGCATGTCTTGAATGTGAGCACATGTCACCTTGTATCGTGTTGATTGATCAGTCTCCACTTTCCTTTTTTATTTAGAATATTTTCTTTGTTCTTCTTAACCGTTTTGGTGTTATGAGTATTTTTCCACCAGTCGCCCCCGTTTTGACAACAACTTCTCCAATAGTCAAACGTTTCCTCGAATGGCTAGGTAAAATGGTGCATTTTGAATTTATTCGACCGCACATACACGTCTTTGTTTAGAAAAGGCTACGGTTGAATTTGTAAGAATATTTTTTTTTCTTTTGTATATATATACCTCCATTGGTATTGTATATTTGTTGGGATTCTTGAAAGAATTATTTGATCTGAGGTGATGAAATAACAAATCGTGCTATGGTGCCTAGCATGCTTCACTACCTTGACGGGGTCCAGATTACTGTGCATGGTATTTTGGTAACATATTTTGGCGGTAAATTAGTCAATCGAACGCGACACCTCACTATCCCCCTCCAAACATATATGTTTATTTATGCGTCATTTAGCGATATGAATGAGATTACAAGCATATCATAACACTCATATGAAGACTTAGTCGACCACGGATTGAATTTTGACGCATATTGGAGATATGTTTATTTGGGTCCATCTCTTTCTACCGTGCTTGCCGTAAGAATCTTGTATTAGGAGATCCTGGATTTTCTCCCTGTCCATTGTTTGATGGGATCTTCAAGTAGTGTTGTTGTTCAGCAGGCTCCGTTACTTGGTTTGGATCATTTGCTTCCTCCATGGATCCAAGTACCTATCTTAGGCGCTTAAAATGTGGTTTCTATTGAAGGTGGCCCTTTTGACATGAAGGCATTATTGGTTTACCCCTCTTCAATGATATTCCAAAAGTACTGCTATTATGATCCCTTGGATCTAATCATTTAATACTCTTATTAACTCTTCCCTTATATATATCAGGCTTCCAGAGCTGTTCAAGAGTATTTGCTTCGTTTGGTGAATAGTCGAGAGCACCAATTGAAGTTGGTGGTAAATAAGATGTTCGGGATCATGCTAAGACATGATGACACCACTAAAGAATCTCCGGAGGGAAGGCACATATTGAAGCCATTTCTGAAGAATTATCCATGCTTCAGTTGCTTTACGAGGTAGACCAACAAAAGTTATATTTTTTTTGTAGTAATTAATTATTTTTTTATTTTATCTCTTTTATATTTTTATTATTATTATTTTTTTTCATTTTTCTTTGAAACAGGGAAAATGGGCTAGTTGGTCGGATGAATGACCGTAATGGGTCATTGGCTTCATTTTGGGTAATACCAGAGAGAATAATCTGATGGCCCTAATTTCTCTCTTTTAAGTACCTGTTCTTCTTTTTCTCAACCATCAACTTCTCATTTTTCTTCTCTGCATATCTGCATCATTCACTTTTAGTTTTATCAGAGACCCGAAAAGATAACTTAAAATTTTTCTTGCTTGTACCAGATCTGAGCTTTCATCTTTTCTTTTAATCACTACCTTCATCTTTTGGCACTAAAACATGTTCTTTTATTACTTGCGTGTTTGGTTTATTACTATTGTGATCATTTGTTGGTGGTTGAATTTGAAAGAGAGAACTTGAAAAAATGAAGAACACACTCTTGGAAGTTGGGTTATATGGAGAGAAATGTTTTTGGTGGAATCCTATATTAGATCTGCACAAGGCTCATTTTTTCTGCATTCAACGCGAGTAGGTCTTAAGATTTGCCTTAGTGCTCGACTGGAAGATAAAGAATATGATGATTTGGGGAAAGATGCAAGACCATTCCATATGCATCTCCAAAGTACATAATAGTTATAACTCAAGGTTTCAAGGGTGAAGACATATTTGGATTTTGATGTACTTGGAAAACTATAGATGGTCTGCCTGTGATGAAGACGTCTGAATCATGTGTATGAGATACTGATTCGCTGCCGGAATACATTGATTTTGATCAATGGGAAATGGTGAATAACTTAGGCTCAGTCCACACTCGGACTAAATCACCATCTTCCTGCGTAAGACCTTCCCTTCTTCATTTTGGTTTATAGCTTGTTACATTTTTTTTCCAGATTTTTTTTTTTTTGTTTTTATTTTTCAGATCCGACCAGATTCAAACTTATATCCTTTAGATGAGAAATTGTTCTAGATTTACGCTGTCGTAGACGATGACCTTGTAAGCCATTTCTTTATAAATGAAATATTTTTGTTCTGGTGGTACCTTTGTCCTAAATTTGACTTGCGTTGCCTGGGGATTTCTGAATCCGGTAAAGAGGCCTCAACTCACATAATTCTTCTTATACAAGTGTCATTAAACAAACTAAAGAACTTGATAAGACAAGAATTATTACTAAAATTGGTAACTCGAAAAAAACTTTGTCTCAGTTGCCTATTTGGTATGTGTATGTCACAGTATCATCCTAAGGATTTCATCATCGATAATTTTTTTTTCTTTTGAAAACAAACCTTTGAAATTATTTATTTATTTTATTTTATTTTGGAAAACATTTTTTTATTTTTTAGAAAGGAAAACATTTTTGTTCTTAAAAAACACTTTGTTTTTTTAAGCAAAATGATGAAGTAAAAAATAGGATGAAAACAGAAAGAGATCACGGGATTCAGACTAAACTGTACATAAAGCATTGACAAACAGTTTGAACTTTTGAGAAGATGTCGGGTCCCGGTGTGTCGGATAACAATAATGTTGTCTTCGACTATGTGTAACATCTTTTGAGTTGATCTGTATTTGTGGGCCTTGGATGTTCTTCCCTATTTAGGTCCATCAATTGCACTACCCCCTGAAAAATCTTTTTGACAACGAATGAGCCTTCCCACTTTGGCTTGAGCTTGCCCATATGGTCGAAATGCTTGAGTGGACGAATTTCCTTAACAAGAAGATCTCATTCGCTGTAGTTACACGGCCACACATGCTTGTTAAAATTGCGTGCAACTCTGTTCTGGTATGCTTGAGAATGACAAGTTGTCGTTAAATCTCTTTTCGTCGATTAGCTTTAGTTGCTCAACTCTTACTTTTACCCATTCGTCTTCGGGTAATTGAATTTCTTTTTAAAACTGATGCAACATATAATAAAGAAAAGAAAGATAAGAGAGGTTTTTTTCAGACTTCAAATATTACTAGGAATATCGACTATGAACAACGATAATTATTTAGACTTCGGTTTCCCGACTTTAAATAATAATCAACTAAACTTGAACAAGTTTAAGAAAATAATTCTTATTAATCAAATTTCAACTGCTTAAAACATTATATGAAGGACTCTTTTATAGACTTGGAGAAAAACCTAACTTGCTAGTCAAGAAAGGATGAAAAAAATCCTAAACCGACTCAAACCCTAATTTGCTATTTTTGGCAAATTTTGGTCGACCAAAAATAATGAAATTACTCGTAAAATAAAATTATTTTCCGCAAACGGCGACCCTAACGGACTCCTAACGAAGAAGTTATTAACAAAATAATTTTTTTCCTAAAATAGCAAGAACGTCTGTTTGAAGCCCTAAACGATGGAATTTGGCTCACATCTGAAGACCATACAATATTGCATGTCTTGATCGTTGGACCATTTCCAATCAAAATGGACCCCTTTTAAGCTAAATTACGACACTCAGGTCTTTAGCCTCCAAATAGGCCATAGCCTGCTCATCTGCATCAAAAACCCTCAATGTTGGAATTTCTACCTCAATGGGATGCATTGCCTCCATAGCATATGCGAGAGAGAAAGGTGTAGCCCCGGTTGCGTTGCGAATTGAGGTTTTATACGCCCACAAAGCGTATGGTAATTTGTCACTCCAATCCGTATACTTTTCGGTCATTTTCTTCAGAATTTTGACCAGCGTCTTGTTGGTTGCTTCCACTGCTCAATTAGTTTAGTGTCGATATGGTGAGGCTAGATGGTGCTGAACCTTGTACTTGTCTAGCAGTTTTTTGGTTTACTCCCCGATAAAATTTGACCCATTATTCGATATTATTTCATATGGGATTCCATATCTACAGATGATGTGGTTTCGTATAAAATCGATAGTCAGCTTTCCTTTGAAGCTTCTGGTAGAAATGACCTCAACCCAATTGGTGAAGTAATCAATTGCAACAAAAATATACTTGTGGACGTTGGAAGAGGGATTTATTTTACCTATAAGATCGATTCCCCAGGTGGAAAATATCCACGAAGACGATAAAGTATGAAGTTGGGAAGGAGGTACATGCATAGGGTTCCCATGTATTTGATATTGGTGACACTTCTTGACAAAGTTACACCAATTTGTCATCATTTTCATCCAGTAGTATCCGAGGCGAGCTATCTTCTTACACATCATGTGTGCATTCATATGAGGACCACAATCACCACTATGTATCTTGTCTAGGATCTTTATTGCTTCATGATCGTTTACACACTGCAACAAGGTTTTGTCTCTCAATACTTCGTAAAAAACATTTGCAAAAATGGTATAATGGCACGCCATTCGCAGGATGTATCTCCTTTGTTGTTTTGTAGAATATTCGGGGAAAGACTGATCTTCGAGGCATTTTTGAATATAAAAAACCTAAGTAGCGCCATCTGATTGCTTAACAACAACTTGAATGGAATAACAAAATGCAGGTTTATTTCTTTGGCTCATTTCGATGGCTTTCACCGTCATTCCTTCTGGGACTGCTAACCAACATGTTCAAACAACAAAAGCACTGTTACCATAATTTATGTTTCGGCAGATATGGTGGAATTCAATGTAATCAAATTGTTTGGTGAGATCTTCAGGGTATTCATGGTATGTGGCTAAATACAGGGAACCTAACCCCTAAACGATATCTAATCCTAAAAATTTATATAGAAAATAATTATTGACTTGACATTGGAGTGTTTTTTATATTTTTTTAGGTTCTTTCCATGTTAAGTACCAGAAAAAGGAGATCAATCACCCAAATCGTCAAAGATTATTTGCGGCGAAGATGAATACATTTTTGCCCAAACAATAAGTTGTAACTTCTGGGTCATCAAAATGCCAGAATTTGGCTCATTCGGACACTACACGTGTTAGCTCGCTGGTCGAAACTGGGAAAAATGTAATATCTTTGGGTCATATGCGAAAAATCGCTGAAAGTTGGAAACTGGGAAGAGTAGTAAACAAGGGCGTTTTACACTTTTCCGACTACAAATTTAGCGAACCCCTCCTTTAATTACACACGATAAAAGGTACATTAATTGAAAGAGACCGTCGTATATTTAGTTGTTTGTGATTTAGATCTACCAAATTATATTTTTCCCGAAGAATTTACAGGCCAAATTCACGCGAGAAATCCATACTAATTTCAAAGGATACATTAGCGGGACTGTCTGGTAAATTAGGTTTTTGTTAATTGGGGGAAATCAAACAAGAAAGATAGATTTGAGCTGAATTGAATGATGTGGAATTCACTAGCAAATATCAAAGAAAATTTAAATCAAATCGTACTTGAAGTTCAAGATGCTACAGATGATGAAGAGTTTGAATTCTATCGATCTAATTCTGCCGGTGAAGATTCTCCTATTTTCAATCGGAGAATTTCTCATCGGTTTGCCCAATCTAATAATTCTCCTCTGCGCTCACCTATGTCAAATGGTGGTGATTCAGGTCTCAAATCTGAGGTATTTTTCATTTTTTTTCTTTCTTTCTTTTAGTTGAGGTTAAATTTTTAAATAGTTTGTTTGTTTTTTCTTTTCTTTTCCTTTTGATGTTTGAAATTAGAGAAATAGAGCTGTTTTGTTTAGTTTAATAACTGCATGTTGATAATCAAATAATTCTCAAGTCTAATATTGTAAAAAAATGCTATGCATATGTTGACCTCTACAATCAAAGAGATGCCACAAAGCATTCCAAATTTTTCTTTGATTCATTTCTGAGCAGTTTGCAACCTCTGAAGGAAACTGTTAATCATAGGCCTATAAACCAGTGTGCACTGCTTTTTTTGTTTCAGTTCACTGAAACCTAGATTTCAACATTTGAGACATGTAAGCCAAGTGGTGCTTAAGAAGTTGAATAAACATATTCATGGAAGATGAACAGTCTTGATTCTGTGAGATTATGACACAGTTTCCTGAAATACAACATATAATGCCTCAAATTTGGTTTGGGAGAATCTGTTGTTAGTTATTTACATTCTTACTCATAGAATCGTAGGGTGCCAAGGTGCCTTTGTTCATCCGGTATCCATAGATCATTTTAAACTTGTTCAGTAGTCTTGTCTAAAACCTAAAAATTACTCATGTGATGTTCCATTTCTCTCAACCCTAGTATGATTGTTTGAAGGAATTTAACAATTTGCTACTTTTCTAAGTTAACCTGTTTTTGGTCATTGTGGTCTGAAGAAGTGTACGTGGGCTTCAAAACTGTTTCTGCACATTAAATTCATTTATATGCTGGTCTGTTGTTTAATAACATTGTCATGCCCCAGAAACTTATGTTTCTTAAGTTATTGCGCTATGTAGATTGAAAAATACATAACCGAGATTCAAAGATTCCAGGCATCTGAGGCTGAAATCAAAGCATTGTCGGTTAACTATGTAGCGTTGTTGAAAGAGAAAGAGGTAATTTGATGTGGGTTAAAGGGGTTCATTTAATGTTTATTGGTTCGTTTGTTATATCTGTTGTGAAGCATGTGGTGTTTGATCAAGTTCCTGCATATGACACAGTTCCCGAGCTGAGAATTATGAAATTCCAACTGGCACCTTTGTCAAGAGTCGAGACTTGGTGCTTTAGGGTGTAGGGTCCCTCCCATAGGTCCCAATTTTTATAATTTTTTGAGTTTCTTGGCATAATTAATTATACAATTTCACTTCTCAACAAAAAAAGAAAAAGAAAATAAGCAACAGTAGAACATCTCGCCATAGTCTCGGGGGACTATTATGTGTCTTGGCCATCCTTAGATGTTGTATTTTGAGTGGTGTGCGTATGGGAAACCATGTTCTAAGGTTCTTATTTTTCAATGACCAAGTTGAAAACAGTTTATTTTCATATTTGCAGTGGGTATCTTAATCGTTGTAGCATTTTACTAAATATTAGCAAATTAAAAGGTCTCTCTACCCTTAATATGTAGCATTTAATGTTTATTGTGTTAGTGATCGAGGTTTGGTTAAAGCAGTAAATGGTTATATGTTGCTTGTTTTAAACAGGAAAAACTTTCCAGATTGCATGGAGAAAATGTGATGCTGAGAAAGAACTTGGAGGCAGCAAATGCTTCGCAGCATGCATCTAAAAATGAAACTTTCAAAACATTGACAAGCAAAAGAAATGTACAGAAGGTATTGTATTTTACATTTACTGATTTAAATGAGATCGATGTGAAGTTATCTATTTATATGTACAAACTCTCATTTTATGTTATGCTTATATCGCTGGTTAACTGGTTTCACGCTTCTGTTTGGATTCGAAGCTATCTATCAGCCTTTCTGTAACAATTTTTTTCCGTTTCAGTTCAAATAATCCATATATTTCCTAATTCTTCACACAGTGAGGGGCCCTGTCTCTTTTAATATCTTGTGCCTGATAATTATCGAACAACAAAAAGGAGCAGGCTTAACCAATTTCTATGCTTTAATATAAGGTTTTCATTCCAGTTCCAAGAATATGATAATGCTTAGAGGTCTAGTAACTTTAGTTAGTTCTGTATGTTCTTACCATCTGGTGTTTGTATTGACTTTCATAATCTTCGGGTATTTTGTCTGTGTCACGATTCTTCATTATGATTGTGCGAATTTTTAAACTTTCAGTTGGACATTTTTATATATATATAAATCCCGTGAAGCTGTATAACCTGATTCTTTCATGGGTAATGGATGCTTTGTTGAATTACAATCCCATTTCTGAAGGTTTCAACTTTCAAGTTCTCACGTCTTCATCAAAATTTATGTACTTTGTCAAGTCTTTGCTGATGTCTATTTGATATTGATGTAGGGGGTTGGTGAACCATCTCCCAACAGGCACCCCAAACTGGCCGCTCATGTAAACAACCATTCTATTGGAAACTACACACACAAAAGTGCAATTAAACAGGCCACATTTAGCAATGGAAATGCAGATGCTTTACGGTCTGTTGAAAATCTTCAGCGGAATGAAAATGTAATGGGAATTTCCTGTTTTTCTGTTGTGTTACACTATATATTTTGAGTCTTAAGTTTCTTTTATTTTTTTCTTCTTCAGCTATTATTGGGATTTCATTCTCTGGCCTGTTATCGTGCCTTAAGTAAACTATGAAATCTCGTCAAAACTACTTTTAGTATGGGATGAGTAGCAGATTTAATTTAAATATACACACATATTGAGTGAGCTTGGTAACAGATATGTAAATGCTTTGTAGGAGCTCGCAGATTTGCTAGAAGAGAAGGACAGATCCCCGGTGGCAATCCAAGCTAATTATGACTCAGAGATAAAACAGTTAAGGATGGAAGTTAACAGAGAGCGTGAAAGTTCAGCAAACATACATTCAAAGTTTACTGGTACTTTTTGCTGAATGTTAAGATTTAAGTTTGCTATATCTTTTATTTTTGCTTTCTTGTCTGATTCATCTGTCTCTTTCTAGAGGAACAAAAATTGAATGGATCTTTTGAGAAGGAACTCCTTGCTTTAAAGACGCAGAGAGATAGAGTGAGTTTTGCCTGGGATTTTTCATCTCTCTGTGTAGATAAAGATTCATATATTGATTACTGCTGCTGCACCAGTCATGATATCGCTTTTGTTTGTTTCAGTACGGAATAGCTTTCAAACTTATTTACTTGATGTTTAGCATATTGTTTACATCTGGTGCACTAGTCATGATGTTGCTTTTGTTTGATATAGCCCATCATTGCACTTGGCTTTCTTGGACATGAAGGACATGTTCATCCTCCCAATCAGTATCCAAATGGGATTGACATTATCCAAGCTTTTTACCAGATATTTAATGAATGATCTTCTGCATGATAGGCTGTGTGGTCTATTATGTTTTGTGGGGGGGAAATTCTGTAGTTATCTTCCAATTTGTTTGAGGGACTAAACCACCTTTAGGTAAGCTGTCCGTGCAACAGAATTCATCACACTTTATCAGTCACCCAAGTGTGAATTTTTACGTAACTTATGTTTTTAGGTGGGAATGAGAAATGCCAAACTTACAGCTCCAGCATTGTTTACTCCTCTTTTCTTCTCTTTCAGTCATGCATTTAGAGGCTGATGTTCAGTTCCACATCTTCGGTTTCTTTCTTCTCTCATGTATATTCTCTTTTATCATTTTTAATTGGGAATTTTTTTTATTGGGTCGCAGGATATGACTGAGATGAAACAACTACAAAATCAATTGAATGATAAGTTATCAGAAATCAGACGACTTCAATCAGAGCTGACAAGAAGGGACAATGAAGAAGAAACAAATGAGATCATTGAGCGATTAAAAAGAGTTATTGCCACCTTAGAGAAGGAAAACACCAATCATAAGGTCGATGAGTTCAATTTGTTCTTTAGTAGTATATGTGAACGAACATCTTGTGGCTTGTTATTGCTAGTCTTTTCTTGTGAAACTTGTTCTATAAGGATTAATTTTATGGAGTCCTAAATCTACCACATATTATCTCATTGGTTGTAGATAGAGAAGGCTGAACTTCAGGTTGCCTTAGAAAGGGGTCCGAAGTCTTTACATGCCAATGGTGATGCGGATAACCCAGACTCTTCAGATAGTCATCTAAGTAAATTAAATGAGGTATTTACCCTTATGATGCAATAATGAATAATGTTGGGTACATCAGGATCACATGTATAATTGTATAAGTTGAATATCATTAATTGTTACGGACCTTATGGTTGAGCATTCCTATGGTTTCTAATTGCCGTGCTTTAGCTCTATTCATCTGGAGTCATTCGGAAGGAAGTTACTCTCTCTGAAAAGCTTAACCAGAATAAGCATTCATGGGTTCTTTTTGCTACTATGCATCAAATAAATATTTAATCTGCAGACTTCTTGCATTTCTGTATATCTTTGAGAAATGGCAAAGATATAACAATGAACAGTTGAAACTGCTGGAATCGGCATGAGAAAGTTGCCTTTGTGAAATACTAGGTGACATTAAGAAGTTATTCTTCAAGTCTTATCCACAATT
Source organism: Papaver californicum (assembly GCA_023531435.1). Lineage (NCBI taxonomy): Eukaryota > Viridiplantae > Streptophyta > Magnoliopsida > Ranunculales > Papaveraceae > Papaver > Papaver californicum. The sequence goes on from JAJJMC010006585.1 coordinate 1,633,688, forward strand.
TTAGTCTCTATGCCCATAGCCCTCTATTCTGTTGATACCTATCTTGAATGAATTTGTTGAAGCTTAAAAATGATGAATTTGTTCAAAGTTCAAGTACTTCTCTTACTGCCGCTTGCCGGGTTTCAAAACTGCATGTGCTGGATTTTTTTCTCTCGTAACTTTTCTTCTTTCTCTGATTCTTTAAAGATATCATGAGATTACTCTGATTCAGTTGAACTTTATTAAACGAGCGTTATTTTCTCTCCCATAGGTACATTAACGTGATCTAAAAATTCCATGTTTACTTTTGTATGTGTGTTCAAACTAATCTATTAGCTTATTACCTTAAACCGCATGGAAGAGAGGTAGCCTTTCTTATATCTTTGCAACAATTTCAGAAAAGCTCAGAAGAGAAGTTTTGTATTGGATTAGCTCATCAATTTATCCACCCAGCATGTATGTTGACTTTTTGGACGTGTTATCCCACATACTAATAATTGGAATCTAATTTTTCTATCTCACTTACTTTACTTGATTTGATCGCGAAGGCACATTCATTTGTACAGTTCCCAAAAAAGGAACAAATGGAGCTATCCATGCAAAAATTAGAGAAGAATTTGAAGGAAGCTTGTCGTGCAAGGGATAAAGTATTGCAAGAGTTGACTAGGCTCAAGCAGCACTTGTTGGATAAGGTTGGTTGTCCTCAACTTTCTTAATATGCGATTCTTAGGTGAAAGTTTTGCTCGTATTTTCATTCATTTTTGTATTCTATATCTCTAGCTTATATTATAATTAAGAGTGTAAACACCGATTGATAGTGGTGGTTCACTTTAGAAGTTGGAATTTTTGTTGTTTGACATATATGACAAAGACATGTTTTTCTACTCTCAACTCTATCAAAACTTATGGTTTTATCTTGTGTACTATTCCATTCAGTTGTTAAAAGATGTTGGCATGCTGCTACCTGATATTAGTATATATACAGTTTATGTACAGCTTATTTTGGGGACTGCTACGCTTCTCTGTTGTTTTAGACTTTTATTTTGAACATCTAATTTAGACCCTGTTCAAGTAGTGATTTAAGCAACCTAGCCAGTATTATTCTCTTGGGCTAGCAGAATTATCCACCATGAAGTGGTTTGACTGGAGATTTTTTTTCATTTTATGTTGTCTTACCGTTTGTGTTTTCGTTAATGTAAGTCTCATGTTGTTGTAAGTTGGGGGTGATAGAATTGAGTTCTACATTGTGAATTGTTATTGAATTGAATAGAACTTCACAGGATACAGGACTGACTGTGCTTGGTATATATATGGATATACCAAGCGTACACAGCACTCAACACAAAACCTCACACACTTGCTTCACACAAACCTCACATATGCACCACACGTATACCTCACACACTCACTCACTATTAGGGGGTGGTAAATTTCTCCCATAATTCCAATGTATGGAGCAGTGCTTCAAGATCGTAGCGCATTAAACAATAACCCGACTGCATATGCCTTGCTCTATTTTATCCCAAGCAGCATCCTTTGACTTCATCTTGCAAGGGTCATTCCTATCCAATCCTAGTTCTTTTATCTTCGTTGGGGACCTATTCTTTGAAAAGCTACTCTGATGTGGGTGCATTTTCAATTATTTAAAAAAATTGCTTTTAATGTAATATTGGAGACTGTTCAGCAATAAAGTTGGTTACCTAGCACTTCTGCTGGGGAAAAAAAAGAGCAACCCTTAATGGGTCTTACGCTGCGAAGTTTTTTTGGTTTTAGAAGGGTATCTATAAAGATCTTTGGGTACCATTGCCCTGCAATATTGTCATATGCATGAACGAGCAAGATGAAATCTGGTACTGCATCTCTTGGTTTATCTTGGTCCTCCAGCTTCAGAGTTGAAAATTCTTTTCCTGCAATCTTTGACTAGGAACTTGAAGAATCAGATAAAATGGACGAGGATAGCAAAATCATTGAGGAACTTCGAACAAGTTGTGACTACCAAAAGTCAAAAATATTACGTCTGGAAAAAGCTCTACAGCAGGCGATAACAAGCCAGGGAGAGGTTAATAAGAATAACAACGATGAACTTCAGAAGTCAAAGGAAATGGTCAACGATCTTAAGGAAAAGCTATCTAGCTGCATGCGCACAATTGATGCTAAAAACGTTGAACTTATGAATCTTCAAGGTGCTCTTGGCCAATATTATGCTGAAAGTGAAGCCAAGGTAAAATTTCTATCTACTTCTGTGCATATATTACTTATCTAAATGCGGTACTCTATCCAGAACTACAATGTAATTATTTGTATGCTGGTTTGTACCTTTGCACAGGATCGCCTAGAAGGAGATTTGGCCCTTGCGAGAGAAGAATCAGCTAGATTGTCTGAGCTTTTGAAGGTATCATTTTATTACTATCCTTTCTTCCCAAAGTATCCTTTGCTTATAAATGTATGAGTGTTGTTTCATCACTCCTGTTCTTGTCTGTTAACGTATCTTAGACTAGATGAGCATGTTTGTTCCTTTCTCATCTTCTTTTTTTTCCTGTTCCTTTTTCTTTCTTCTTCTTTTTTTTTTAATTTCATGTTTTACTTTACATGAAGATGGTTTGATTTGTTTCTGTTTTTTCGCTGTGGTACAAAGTGCCATAATAAGTTTCTTGTCTCTTGCTGTGGATCCTTTTGCTGCTCTTCCAACCTTTTTGTAGTTCTTCTTAGATGGGTATGATGCGCTAGTTAGTTATTACTGCGCTAGAAGTAGGAATGTAACAGACAAGAACACAGTAACACTTTTTTGCAGTCCCTAATTTATTAGGACTTGAGGAATATGTTGCTACCCCTTCACAAGCGATAAATATGTGTAGTTTGTGGTATGTTATTCTTACGCGATAATAAATATAGTCAACTTCATAGCAAGCAGAAGTAATGAAAACCAGCAATTATCTAAATAGTAAAAAAAGGACATTCTATTTTTCAAGTTTCCTTTATATACTTTTTATCTTGGTGTTCTATTGCTTTCATTTTTCAGCGGTTTAAAGACCTAGTAGGTTAGTACCCAAACAGTAAATATTTGATTATTTATTATTCATTTTTGGTTCCCTCTAGGATGCAAATCAATGGATAGACACTGCTAAGCAGGAAAAGGATGAAACACTTGAAAAGCTTTCACAAGCTGAAAGGTTGCTCTTGGAAGGAAAAAATAGAGTTCACAAACTGGAAGAGGACAATATGAAACTACGCCATGCTCTTGAGCAAAGTATGACAAGGCTTAATAGGATGTCTGTTGATTCGGACTTCTTTGTTGACAGGTTAGTAGATCTTTTAAGATTGTTCATCCACCTTCTAATGATGGATGCCACCTTCTAATGATGGATGCTAATTCCATTGCAGGCGAATTGTGATCAAGTTACTGGTGACCTACTTTCAGAGGAACCATAGTAAAGAGGTAAGGATCGTTCTTCTATTAGAAAAGTCATTTAATAACACGTATTCAGCACATCCGAGGTCCACTTTAAAATGATTCCAAACCAGGAGATTTGCTAGAATAAACATTACCAGATAGGCAAATAGTTCCATAAAAAGAATATCTCACATCAGATGCTTGTTCCTTACTTATTCTATGCAGATGTCCATCTTGATCTACCACATTGTAGTCAACGTAAAACAGATGTTTTGCTGCTTCTTGTCGTCTCGCATTATGTAATTCTGAATTTTTCTTAAGTTGTGAAGAGAGTGTTAACATAACATGCTCACAAATGGATGGAAAACTTGGAGATTGACAGGTTTTGGACCTTATGGTTCGCATGCTGGGCTTCTCTGAAGATGATAAGCAAACAATAGGTATGGCGCAGCAAGGCGCAGGTAAAGGTGTTGTACGAGGAGCTCTGGGTTTCCCTGGACGTCTAGTTGGAGGCATACTGGGAGGAAGCTCATCCGAAGCATCCGCTTCTGTGCCCACTGATAACCAGGTTAGATTTTATTAGTTGATGCTCTTGTTATTTTTGTTGAAGTATGTTACTTGGGAAAAAGCCCATCTGAAGCATCTGTAAACAAGCGGATTTCCAGAAATTTCTCGTCATCACAAAAGATCTTAAATTTAAGCAACTGAACATTTTTTTAGGCAAGGAACCAAAATCACATGTTTTCTAGGCATTGCTGTACTGAAAAGTGATTCTAATACAAGGCAAAAATATGACAAGAAAATCTCTTATAATGGCCGTGATGTCCAGTGTAACTTGTGACGGGATGTTATCTTGACATACTGTTTTTTGTAGCATGACTCTTGTATAGTAAGATGGAATTTCAACATCTAAAAAGTAAATGAAAATACTGATATAATAGATAAAGGACAAGGAATAACAGATCACCTTTTTTTTTCAGTCCTTCGCAGATCTATGGGTTGATTTTCTTCTCAAAGAAACCGAAGAAAGAGAGAGAAGAGAGCTCATGGAAGCCGCTGCTAATTCCCAGGGCGACAGTGCAGAGGGAAAAGGTTCAAGCCTGGCTGGTAAGGCTGGTCCTGTTTTGGATTATAGAACAAAGAATCCCGCTTTTAGTTCTTCAAGAAGCATGTCAGTTAATCACCCGAGCAGCTTAAGTCCACTGCCATCTCGAGGAAATCTTCTGCAGCCTGAAAATTCAGATACTGAGTTTTCAACAGTTCCTTTAACTACACCGATTTATCAATCCTCAGGGAACAGTTCTCGGATCTCAGGTTTCTTTCAACATACTGACCATGGTATCTGAATGTTGTAATTAGTTGAGGTAGTCATTTTTCTGGTATTGTTTTTTTATATTTTGTGTTGGGTCTATTTATTTGATAATTTCATTTATAATGAGAGAAATGCATTGTATCAGTTGGTTTAATAATCATTGGTTTCAGGTTGATAGAAAACAACTATCATATCTCGTTCTGTTTTGCTTATGCCTCTGTTATCAATTTTAAAGGAGTTGAGCCGTAATATCTTAAAGATATTTTCAAAGGTAGGGAAAGACATTTCTATTTCATGATAACAACCTAAAGCTGATTGCCGGTTTTTTCACCCTCTTTATTTATGGAAGAATGGAACAAGCAAACGATAAAAGAAAAGTTTTGGTGGAATTAACTTGTAATTTTGATTGACGAGCTTTTGTTTTCTTCAATTCTCGCAGAGGGGAATTGCTAACTCCTGTAGAGTAACTGTGACTTAAAATTGTGGTGAAACCGGAAAAAATCTGAGGTATTCACTATTTGCCTGGGTTGGTTTTAAACTATAGTTGGTCCTTATATTTATTTTCTATCTGAAAGTACCGTCACCCTGTTTCCAACTCTGTGGGCAGAAGCCATGAAACTATTTGAGATTTAACTCAAAGTGATATTTTTTTTTCTTGATAAAGGTAGCTTCAGATTCAGAGAGAAGAAGCTCCCTCAGATACCATTTCAGATTTAATTTTGTTTCTATTCATTTTGTTACACTTTTTGTTTCTCTTTCTTTTTTTTTGTTTTCAATCTCAAAGTTACTACATCTATTTAAGAGAGATCTCCTAAAAACCGCCGCGATATTCAGAGAAACCCTAAAATTTCTTTGCTGGATTTCTTCTATCTAATCGGCTAAACCTTCGGGTCTGTCGGCCCTACGAAGCTATGATCCCTATTAGTGTTGTTCGTTCTTAGATCTATGTGATACGATTGTTTTTTATTGGGAGTCTTCAATCATGGATGCTGATTATATCAATCAATCGAAGATCTGCTTTGCTCAACCTAGATTCTCACCGAGTTTCTGCTGTCGTTATCAATGATCAAAAGGTAATTCTACATGCTCATTGGGGATTCTTGATTGGATTTATGCGTCTGATGATTATGAACTTAACCAAAACCCATTTCAAATCAAAGCTTTTCTTCGATCTACCCCTGGTGCTTTTTCAGATCATCATGGTTTATAACCATGCAATTTCAGTTTCGATAAATCCCAATAGTGAATCCTTAACCAACTGTCAGTAATCTTTATCCCTGCTCCTGATTTACCTTTCCCCTGTTGTTGTTTGGTTCATAACAATTCCTCTTTGTTTTCTATCCCAAAACCCCTTGTGTTTGATATACTCTTGTTTGATTTTGCCTGGAAGAGTCTTTTCTTAATCATCAGCCTTTCTGCTTGTTATCTCTTTTGTCGGATTCATCCTTGTTCCTGAATTTGGAAGGCCTTCAACTTTAGGTTTGATTTTTACCATAGTTAGTTTAATTCTATTGTCTTCTTGAAAGGAGCATGTTCGGAGCGTTCTATTTTTGTTTAGACTATGGGATTTGTCACGAAGCAGCAGTTATGTTCTATGAGGCAGAATTTGGTTTCTCTAAACTTGGTATTTATTATGAGAAATCTGACGGCGCTTCAATTTTAGGTTCTGTGGGGCGTTTTGAAGTTAATATCCACCCTTACCTTTTTAGTTACTAGAACTCTTGAATTTCCTTTTGATCAAAGTCAAACTAGGACGTGGTATAGATGATTGGTTTAAATACTCTCAAGTGCAGCATCTTGCAATCAAGGGCCATGTATCTTTCCACTTCATCTCTACAACCAAAATGAATTTTTCCTAATTGGATTTCTTATCGACTTCACCACGATAGCAACAGCTTCGAATTCTTCAACCATTTGCGTGTCTTTGTGGGCCTTGATCCCGCCATCTCAAAGAAGCATGCAACATCTTCTTCAGCATCCCCAACCAAAAATGTTCATGGAGATCAAATTTGAAGCACTATGGTGTAAATATAGTTTCTATGGGCCGGTAGACCTTTTAACTTCAATTTTTTGTTTTTAGTCTTTAGTTAATTGTCTTGGCATTTTAGATAATAGTAGTTTGGTCTTTATTTCAGTTTTTATAACCTTTGTAATAGCTGTATTAGCAGTATTAGTACTAATCCTTCTAGACCAGAGACCGGATTATATTACAAGACTCAAACAAAGCTAAAGACTCAATTTCAAGTTCTGGATCAAGCCGAAAAACAAGGAAGTATTCGGATATCAATCAGGCAGTCCACGCAGCTTCAAGATACAATCGCCCGATTAGCATCTTCAATCAATTGAATCGAACACCTTTACTACCAACTAAATTCCTATGGACACTATCGTGTCCACCAAAAGTACAACTTTGCAAGTAGAAAGTATTGACCGAAGGTTTTTTTGACCTTCGACTCAATCATCCGTCCCCGATGCAACTTCGATCCGAAGACCACCATCTCGCTCCAGTATCATGTTGCTGCTGATTTATGACTTACCAGTCAAACTGTATTTGATGAATCTTGGGATATTATATACCCTTGCGTAACAGTCCCTTGGTGTTTTAATAAATTTCATGGTTCAACAAAAAAAATCTATTTAAGAGAAAGGAAAATACTAGAAACTGAAAATAACAGTTCTCAGTAAAACGGAACTGTCAAAAAGTAACATGTTTACATTTCTGTTACACTATCTCTAACAGGCCTTGACGCTCATTCCTGCATTCCATTTCAGAAAACGGTGGCCTAAAATCAAAACTACAAATTTCGGAATCCCGAGGGAGAAATGAACTTTTGACTCCAAAGTAAAGCGAGTATCTTCATGTTTTAAGATTCTTTAGAAAAAAAAACCTATTAATGAGGTTATAGCCCTTGGCTTTTTGAGAGTTGTATATGATTCAAATATTCTAAACATGGACAAGGGACCTAATGTATATAGTCAAAAATATCCTTCTTTCATAAATAAACCTAAATTTAACAACTATTGATAAAAAAAATAAAAAATATTATTTTTCTCCTTCTTTTCTCCTTCATGATTCATGATAAAATTAAAAAAATAATCAGTTTCAGGAACTACTTACGACTAGGAATAGATGAACTCCTAGCGGTAAACACTCACTATGGCTAGGAATTCATCTTTTCCTGACCGTAAGTAGTCCATCTACGACTAGGAAAATAATGAATTCCTAGTCGTTGGGTTTTTACGAATAATTTGAACTTAGTAATTTATTTACGGCTATGAATTAATCATTTCCCAGCGTATGATAATAATTTTTTTGTTGTTTATGGCTGGAAAATGACAAATTTCTCATTTTCGTACCGAGTACAAGCCTATTACGGCTAGGAACTGATGACTTCCTAGTCGTAAATGAACTACTTACGACTAGGTTTTAATCATTTCCTAGTCGTAAATTGTTAGCTGATTCATTTTCATATACAGGCCTATTACGGCCAGGAACTAATGAACTCCTAGCCATAAATTACTTACAGCTAGAAATGAATCATTTCCTAGCCGTAATTGTTATTTACGGCTGAAAAATGATTAATTCCTAGCCGTAAGTAGTTCTGAAAATAAAAAAGTGAGGGAGGACGTATGGCCCCTTCGTTGATTTTAAAAGTTTTAATCTAATCCAATCACTAATCTTAATTAGTTTAGCTAATTAAATTGATTATCACTAATTAATCTAGGATAATCTAGGTATTATGAAAAATACTTGGATAAAAGGTATTGTGGTTGGTTACAAGATGATCATATTTTATCATTTTGTAAGCCCCTAAGAGCCAAGGTATGCAGCCCAATAATAGGATTCCTTATAAATGTTAACTTCAAATAGAAATGTTAACACCTTTAGGAATTAATCAACCAAAGTTTATTGCCTTATAATGGTTTAGAAAGTATTTAAATTCCTATTCTGGTGAGGACCATCCTTCTAATCAAGGTTTGAAAAATGGGTTATAAATTTGGTCACGGTTATTTGACGGGTGTGAGTATTTTTCGGGTAAAAAACGCATTGTTTAAAGAAAATATGTAATTTTTTTACGTTTTTTTTAAACAACAGGTGTGATAATGGTTAAATTAAAAAAAGAAATAAATTATGATGTGGATTTTCTATCTAACGATTTTAACATGCATGAAAACGGTTAAAGCAAGTCTAAATAACATTGTACTACGTTTTTATTTTATTTTATTTGTTTATTCATTTACTTTGAATTTCTTAATTGTAATTTTTGATCTTTTATTTTAAAAATAAAAATTAGGTAAAAAATACTTTTATACGGGTATAACGGGTGTGAAAACGGAAGTCTAAAAAACTTATGTTAAAAATGTTATTTAGAAGAAAAAAACGTAAAAATCAATTTTAGAAAAACAGTTATCACATGCGTGAAAACGGTTATAACGGGTCTAAATAACACCGCTTTTTTTTCTATTTTAGGTGTTATTTGGACTTGGGTAACGGTGATTCTCAGGGCACGCTACATATGTGTGGCCGTTTTAACGGCCGTTTTCTCAGACTAACGACCGTTTTTCAAACCTTGTTTCTCACCAAGGTTTGAAATAAAGGTCACATATCGGGTCACGGGGTATGGTTGTGACCATTATAATGCGTTTTGATGGGTGTGAGCACGTTTCGGGCAAAAAACGCATTGTTTAGGGAAAAAACGCATTTTTTGACGTTTTTTTAAATAACGGGTGTGATAACGGTTAAATAATAAAAAAAATTATGATTTGAATTTCATATCTAACGGTTTTAACATGCGTGAAAACAGTTATAACTGGTCTAAATAACGTTGTAACTACGTTTTTTTGTTTTATTTGTTTAATCATTTATTTTTGATCTTTTAAATTGTAATTTTAATCATTTATTTTAGAAAAAAGAATTGGAAAAAAATATTTTTATATTTTTTTTCTAAAAAACGTATATAACAGTGTGAAAACAGAAAAAACGGTTTAAAAAATTTAAGTTAAAAATGTTATTTAGAAGAAAAAAACGTAAAAATCAATTTTAAAAAAACGGTTATCACATAAGTGAAAACGGTTATAACGTGTCTAAATAACGCTTTTTTTTTTTCATATTTATCGGTTTTATTTAGACATGGGTATCAATGACCCTCACGGACACGCTACATAGGCATGACCGTTTTACCGGTCGTTTTTCAAACATTGCTTCTAACTCTATGTTCTCTCCTCTTTTTGAGATTTAGGTTTTTTTAGGTAGAAACTATCAATTGGTCCTAATATAAAATATATTGTGTTAATTTGGTCTTGTTGACTTGGTCCAATTGCTCTAAGGTCCTTTTTAAAAAATATATTGTTAGTTTGTTCTAAAAATTACTACTTGGTCCTAGGGTGAACATTACCCAAGCAGAATGACGTCGTCATTTTTTAAACAATGGTTCTTTACAGACCGCCTCCCTAGACTACTCAAAACCGCCCCCCTCACATAGGGATGGACTCCGTCTACTTGGGATTAAAAGAGAAGGGCACTTTTGGGCTCCACCATTTAAAGATTTGTGAGGGGTGGTTTTTGTGTAGTCTATGGAGACGGTCCGTAAAGAATTTTTGTGTTTTAAAACAGTGTCAGAAATACCATTTTTCTCTTTCTTCTAAAAGTAAATAAAAAATCTTAAATCTTAAATATCTCTCAAACCACAAGTCGACATTTAATAAATTTTATATATTCGGAAAGTTCTCGACGAGATCTACAAAATGAGTACCAAATTTACTATTTTTTGAAGTTTTAACTTTGATGTTTTAGCTAAAGAAAAACTATGAAATGAACTACCATTACGAGTTCATTCTACAAAATGAACTGCTAGAATTGACTACCATTGTAATGAACTAACTTTGTGAGTTTATTTTTACATAATGAACTACCATTACATGCTAGAATGAACCATCATTACACGTTTATTCTACAAAATGAACTGCTTGATGAACTCCCATCACGGGTTCATTACAAAATGAACTGCTAGAATGAACTACCATTGTAATGAACTAACTTTCCGAGTTCATCTTACATAATGAACTACCATTACATGCTACAAAATCAATTTTTAGAATGAACTAGCATTTTGAGTTCATTCTACAAAATGAACTGGTAGAATGAACTACCATTGTAATGAACTAACTTTGCGAGTTCATTTTACAGAATAAACTACCTTTACATGCTACAATGAACCACCATTACGAGTTCATTCTACAAAATGAATTGTTAGAATGAACTACAATTACGAGTTCATTCTACAAAATGAACTACCATTAGGAATTTATTTTACAAAATAAACCCTATAATAGTGTTCATTTTTTAGTATGAAGTAACATTACCGATACCGTGAAGATTAAAGCTTCTGAAAATAGTGAATTGCGTACTCGTTTTGTAGATCTCGTCGAGAGCTTTCCAAATATATAATATTTGTTTATTTTGGACTTATGATTCGAGAGATATTTAATTTTTAAGTTGTTTTTTCTAATTTTAAAAAGAGAGGAAAAGATAATTTAGTTATTTTAACATTGTCGGTAGACCAAATTGACTTGGGACCACATATAATAGAACCAAACTAAATTTTTCCCTTTTTCTAGTCTAAGGTTTGCAAAAAAATAAATAAAAAAAATCAGTTGGCTGGTGGAATACTATTACCCGCTCGCACAATTTTAAGAATAGTTATTGTCGCAGAGTTTCTTTAAATATCATAATCTCTTGTCCAACTTAAATTGCCGTATCAATTGAGTTTTCAATGATTATTTCATCTCCATTTGCCAGTATAGTTTAGTTTCATTTTCTCTTTAATTTGCTTGGCTAAATTGATGCCTACCTGTGTTATTTGAAGCCTATCCAATAAATTAAAGTAAGGTCATTAAGAAGTAAAATAAAAAACCCTTTATCCAACTATTTTTTATTATTGACTAATTTTCCTATAATTTATTAGTGTTAATTAATTCAATTGGTAGTTAAATTAGTTGGTGTTTGAAATTGGATTATAGTTAGTGTTAGATTGTAAGAATTAAAATAGAGTTTTTTTTTGGTTGAAAGTTTGAAGAAATTGAGGAAAACTAGGGTTGTGTAATTTTGGTAGCAAAGATGAAATTTTATAGTGCCAATATATATTCTAGTGGTGATGAAGAATTGGGTGCATCCACATATCGTCAATTAGATTATCGTGTTTTCCATCCTACGTATTTGGGATATTTTTTGGATGAATGAATAAACCAAAGCATAGTTGAGGATTTTAATCAAGTAAATGAAGAATCAAACCGGAAAAATAAAGATCGTAATGATTCCAACCGTCAGGTATACGTGCTAAGAATCTTGAAACATGTATTTGTAGCTTATAATCGCCAAAAAGTGGAATTTTTTTTCAAGTTTTGAGTTATTTTTTGGCCTACGTATTACCCAGAATCTGCAGGTACGATGACACCATATCCGCCGGCTGTACATCTTCTCAAAAATTATGAACCACAATCGGCGGATATGGTGAAGAACAAAAGCCAATTGTGGTTCAGATTCGGGGGTATTGGTATGTGAAACAATCGGCTGTTATTGACTCCCATATCGATCGATTGTATCTTGGATATTTTTTCAAAAACACCAAGTGTACAATCATCCGATTTATGTTGCTCTATGATCCTATTGTAATAAAAAAAGTGGCAAGAAAAAATGCACTTTGTTGAATGCTAAAATAGGCATAGGACATGGGGGAGAAAAAAGGAAAGAGACGGATGGGGTTACTGTCGCTTTTGGCATTGCGGGCTCTCAGTATACAAGTCAGTTCAAGTGTGCCGATTGTATACTTGGGGATTTTTTCCCAAAAATCATAACCAGGTGGAATCAGTGGATAAATATGTTCCAAAAGGCCGATTGTTGAGAATCGGTCGACATTGTTATTCTTTATCTGCAGAATGTGTTGGCCTAAATTTTTGGTGTATCTTGTCGATTTTTCAAGCGCTCGACAACGACCAACCTGAACCCGTGTCCAGATGGGACTTGATACTTTTTCCCACTGCTACGTTGATTTGGTTTGGTAAAAAAAAGACGATGCAAATCAATGGTTTGTGGACAAAGGCATAGAGATAAAATGTGCATTAGTCTTAGGATGTCGTTGGAGGTGTGATCATTTAGGCATTGTTTGCAAGAGAAGTGGCAAGATTGAAAGGAACATGTCATAGAGATCAAATGGTGTAGTTATTTTATTTTATTTATCTTACTCTTTGCTTTTCTCACCTATAATCCTATGTTGATGCATATGTTGATAAACTTTCACTTCCAAGAGTTTGCTAAAAGGGCCCACGTGAAAAATAGGTGGGGCGATGCTTGTTTGGGAAACCAATACTCCTTCAACGGCAAGATGAAGAGTTTGAAGAAAGATTCTTTGCATTTGAGGAAGCAACTGGACAACTTGACGACGACGGATGTTGTCTTCTTTCACCCTTACATGCAAGAACTAGCGGAAATAAGGATGGTTGGGTGCGATGAGAAATATTTATTTGCACCTCTGCTTCACCCCAAAGGTTATGCAATGTACAACCCGACTAGAGTGGCAAGATAATGTGATGATGTACAAGATATCCCCATCAACTCTTTTAACCAACAAATAAATTGGAAAAATCCAACCATAAGTCCCTTGAGAATGAAATTATGGTTTTTCACGATCCTTTACCATCATCCTCGGAATGAGAAGATAAGGGGTACGTCGTAATTCAAATGGTTAGGCCTTCGAACTCAGATGATGACGTATCTCCAAATTACTTGGTGTGGTACCATAACGTTTCTCATACTCCTGTTATACGAATAGACAAGAGGATTTTAATCAATGACCGAGATAGAACTCTCGGTGTTCTGGTACGTATTACAGTCTCTTATAGTTTTTTAAGGTTTTGTCATGACTTGTTAAATATTTGTTGTTTGAAATGAAAACAGAGAAGAACAATCATGTATCTGATCAACAAAGCAAAAGCCTATTTGGGATGAGGAAAAATATTTAGGCGAATGAAAAGAAGATTGCAGAATACAACGCTCTAGAGGATGAATAAGCTGGTGCTATGTATGAGGAGACGGTGGAGACGTGGTCAAAGAGAAAAACTAGAGCGAGAAAGAATGTTCGGGCCCAAGACAGAGATGACCAACATGATAATGGTGATAATGATAATGCTCAACAACGACCTTCCAAATGAGGTCGAGGTGGTCGTGGTGAGCGTAGTGTTGATATTGACCATGTAAATGAATGAATGGATTTTTGTTTTTACAACTTATGTCATTATTAATGGAGTCAAAACTTATGTCTGTTGGTCGAATCAAAACATGTTAGTTTATGAATGAATGAATTTGGTTGGTTTTAAAACTATTGTGTTTGGCTAAGACACGACAAAGAACTACAATTTGGGCCAAAAATGTAGGTATTCTGGCAGTTTTTTAAACAAAAATTAGTCGATATGTACCAAAACAACGACCGATTGTGGCAGAAATTATAAGTTTACAATCAGTCGATATGGCCATACGTATCGAACGATTCTGGGGTAAACATGCCAAGAGTTTGTTAGGCTTACGTAATCAGTGGACATGTATATGGACCCGAGAAAATCTTTTTTTTTTTTTTTTTTTTTTTTTGCTACAATCAGTCATTGTGGGGGACCATATCGACCGATTTTAGGTAGAGGAATTACTAATTTCTCTGGGGTTTTTTAAGCTACAATCGGTCGATGTGGATATCTATATGGACCGACTATTGTTAGGTAAAAAAACCAATTTTCTGGCTATCATTTAGCCAGAAATCGGTTTATGTGGACATATTTATCGACCGATTGTAACAAGCCAAGTTTTTCAACATTTTTGATAAGCCCCAATCGGTGTATGTGGACATATATATCGATTGATTGTATCAAGCCATTTTTTCAACATTTTGTTAAGCCATAATCTGTGGACGTGGACATATATATATCGACCGATTGTGCCAAACTATCACCCATATTTTGAATTTTCGAAAAAACTAGCTGATGGTCTTCTTATATATAAGGAAGCCCTCTTCTTATACACAATTTTCCCCAAACTTGCATCTTTTATTCGCTTCTACTTCATCCACTGCTCAAATAAGCTAGAAAAATGGCATGGGAATAAAAAAAAATGGAGATCGTTAGATCGTTCATTACCATATTCCACGAACATCCAGATGAAGTTTATTCTATGTTTGGAAGAGAGTTAAAGAATTTTTTAATGAGTGCACCGGGAATCCCAAACATCACAAATATAAATACTTAATGTTTAGATTCGACAACATCAAAATGGAAATGCGAGAGTTCCGTAAAATTAGAAGAATGGTCACCGACCATTATTGATATGTTTTGTAGATGGTGGTAAGAATGAGTTTCAAACTCTCGAACTTGTGAAGATTGATTTTAGATTTAAAAACTAATTTTTAACTAGAAAATATACACAAAAAATGAAAGTAATATTCACAAATACTTAAGTTATGAATTTCACCATTAACCAATTAAAGTGATTCAATCTAATCAATTTCATGCAATTCTTTACGTTTAAAGTGATTCTAATATGTTGCAAAAGTAGATTTTCAAAGTAAAAAATCGTAAATCAAAAGTATAGAACATCAAAAACCCTAGGTTAAGCATGCTCTATCAAAAGAAATCATAACTGCTTAATAAAAATCCTTAAATCAATTTTTAATCAAAGCAAATAATCATAAAAGAAATTGCAAAAATCAATTAAAATATAAATATACCACTTTTATTGGAACAATGGCTTCCTTCGTCGCCTCAGCAAAGAGGTTTAGCTCTTCATATTAATCACTTGCTCAAAATAATGATTCATGGCTCAAAGTGTTTACAAATAATGAAAAATAGTGAAAATAATGAAAACAACGAGTTTGCATGTTTATAAGCGTTACAGACTCACTGTTACATAGGGAAAAGTGTTTCACTGAAGATAAATGTTGCAAAGTGAAGATAAATGTTGCTTAGTTTAAAGATTTAACAACGGTTTATTCAATATTTTCTTCACGGTTTCTTCATCTTCTTCATCACGAGCAGAATTTTTTCTGGATTTTGATTTCTTTTTTTCTGGCAGAGCCAGCCCCCCTTGATGCTTTCCCTAGACCCCTATTTATAATATAACAACAATGTAACCCTCGAATCTTCCCTCAAATCTCTTCCTTAATGAAAATAATCCTTGGCAGGTCATGATCCTGATTTTTTTCTCTCGGTGATATAGTTGTTTCTTTCTCTCGATTTTTTAATCAATGCTCGAAGTAAGAATCTTGATGTTGTTTCTGTATTGAATTCAAGATGTTTCCTTATATTTTTCAAGCCGATAATATTTGTTTTCTTTCCTTTTTATTTTCACGCGACAACTGTTTTTATTTCTTTAGAGATTCTGTTTGATATTTTCATATTTCCAATCTTATGTGAACTCTTACTAACAAGGCAAGAAGATATCTTGTCTTAATTCTTCAAAACTCGGTCACAAAAATAACGCAGATGAAGAGAATAATTTCCCGCCAAAACTCAAAATTTGAATTTGAAGAGTGGGTGCCTTTATCAAATAGCTGGGTGCCTTTATCAATTTTGATGGATGCCTTCATCACTTTTCCTGGGTGCTTTCAACACTTTTCGAGTCGTATTTTCCACAATCATTTATTCCACAAAAATACCTAAAAACATAGAAAATACATTATTAATACAATAATTGAGAAATAACAATATAAATATGAGAAAAATTAAGACACAAAAATGTGTATATCAATTATCCTCAAGCTTCTCGTGGCGAGAAAGTGAATAATTCAACATGTTTATCTCTATCTCATCGTTTGATGTTCGCATATTAGCATGTAATTTATTTAATTTCAGATCGAATGATTTCATAGCTTATGACAAATACGAACCGGGAAAAGAATGTTCATACACGCAAGACAATATATCACGTTGAACAAACATGCTCGAAGGTTCAATGACGATGTATTAAAGTGCGATCTTCAAGAATACATGTACTAAATTATGTAATGCACTAATTTCCGAAACTATATAATGTTCTAGTTTCCTAAAACTATGAATAAAATTTTCTTTATGAAAGTGTAGCACAATCTGTTAATAAGAACATCCACATTGGCCGACTGTCACAATCGGTGTGTATATAAAGCAGTATACAACGATTCTTATTGTTCTTCGTGATTGAAGAACACCAACCTAGAATCGACATACATAAGCAATCGTATCTACCGATTCTAGTTTGGTGTTCTTAATTTTTTTTTAAAAATTATTCAAATTTTCATGTTTTGAAGTTTCATTAACATTAATTAATTTCACAACTAACACAATTAATTGACAACTAACACGATTAATAAACACTAATTAATCAGTTATAGATTAGCCATGAACAAAAATAAATGGATAAGGAGTTTTAAAATTATTTCATAATGATCTTATTTTAATTTATTGAATAGACCTCAAATAATTTGGATATATCTCAATTTAGCCAGGTTTAGAAACCAGCTCTAGGCGTCAAAAATTTACAGCAGTTCAACTTGTCATTGATCGCCACATGGAGTTGGATATTTGGGTTGGAAAAAGACTCTTTATGGTGCTCTGTATTTTCATAAAAGTACGGTTTATCAGATTCATTATGGGTTCTTGATATGGTCAAAGGTGCATATGGTACATCCTGCTGGAAGGCTACTGCCAAACAAGCTGATGAGGTAACTCAGTTTATTTCATTATTTGTTCAAAGTGGAAACTCAATTTCATTCTGGTATGATCTTTGGGTTGGTTCTCAATCACTTAGGAAACTGTTCCCTTTAATTTTTAAGCTTAGTAGAAATAAAGAAGGATCTGTTTCATCTCATATCTCTACTACTGAGAATAATTCTTGTTGGAATTTTCAAATAAAAAGATCCCTCGCTTAAGAAGAAACGGAAAAGCTAGCATTTATGGTAGATATCATTAGCTCAGAACCTCCTTTATTATGCATTTCAGAAGATAGAAGAAGATGGTTTTTAACCACAATATTCACTTTCTCTACTGTCTTCGTGTACTCTACCCTTCACCAAGGTATTGTTTTCCCTCATTTCCCTCATAAAGCAATATGGAACAATAAGGATCCTACCATAAAAACTCTCCTAGTCATATGACATGAGCTTAATTTCATCTTATATACCATTCAAAAGCTGTGGATACGTTTATATATTTTTTTTATTTGATTAATTATTTTTTTACTAGTCATAATAATTTATGACATTGACTAAACACAACCCACAATCGGGTTAAATATAACTTTTGTTATTTTCACCGCTAATTTTATACAACCTTAAATACAGTTGACCTGTACTTCCAACAAACTTAAGGTTTGTTATATCGGACGTACCGTATCTGCATCTTTTGACGATGATCCAAGATTCTTGGTTTATTTATATCCCGGATATTAATTTCAAAACTTGATATAAAAAACCAAGGTGAACAAACTTACCATGCATAAAACCCTCTCATATTATCTTTTATAAAGAAAAACCATTTTCATTAAAAATGAGATAAAAACCTCATTTCACTTAATACTTTCAATTTAGATTTTAATTATTTTTAATATACCCGAGATGCCCTTCCATATATAACCTAGGTATGTTTATTTTCTTCTTCTTCTTCTTCTTCTTCTCCACCATCACCAACAACAACAATACTTCCTCCGCCACCATCACCAGCAGCGACGATACCTTCTCCGCCACAACAACACCTTCGTATCCTTCACCAACACCTCTCCTCTTCTTCTTCTTCTCCTCTCCACCACCATCACCAGCAGCAACAATACCTCCTCCGCCACCATCACCAGCAACAAAAGTACCTCCTCCGCCACAACAACACCTTCGTATCCTTCACCAACAACACCTCCTCCTTTCCCATCGCTTCCTCGTCGTTATTGTTTCTCCTCCACCACTATATGTCCAAATCCACCAACAACAATACCTCTTCTTCCTCCTTCTATCCTCTACAAACATCACCAACACCTCCAGATCGTCATCGCCGAAAATTATCAACAAAATATAATGATATATCATCATTGTCGAAATTAGGGTTTTTTGTTGGTGAAACGTCAGAAAAACTATGAAACCTTTTTCGGTTTCATAGTTTTTTTTCATCTGTAATTTTATTTGAACCAAAAAAAATGATGGAACCTATTTTTTAGTTGAAAATCAGTGAAACCTTTTTTTTTACAGAAAAATGTAATTGATATGTATGAAACCTTATTCGGTTTCATTGTTTTTTTATATGCTGAGAAATTTTTTTACAAAAAATGTAATTTAAACAGATGAAACCTTTTTTGGTTTCATTGTTTTTTTTCATCTGTAATTTTATTTCAACCAAAAAAAAATGATGGAACCTACTTTTTAGTTGAAAATCCGTGAAACCTGTTTTTTTTACAGAAAAATGTATTTTAAACAGATGAAACCTTACTCGGTTTCATTGTTTTTTTATATGCTGAGACATTTTTTCTTCAGAAAAATGTAATTGAAATGGATGAAACCTTATTCGGTTTCATTGTTTTTTTTATATGCTGAGACATTTTTTCTTCAGAAAAATGTAATTGAAATGGATGAAACCTTATTCGGTTTCATAGTGTTTTTTTCATATGTTTTTTTTTATTTGAATGAAAAAAGAAAAACTATGAAACCTTTTTTGGTTTCATAGTGTTTTTCTCATCTGTTTTTTTTTTTTTTGAATGAAAAAAGAAAAACTATGAAACCCCAAAAGGTTTCATCGTTTTTTTTTCATCTGAAATTTTATTGAACGAAAAAAAACGATGAAACCAAAAATGAACATAATTGAATCATAAATAAATAAGGGTGAAAACAAATGGAATTGAAACTTTCTATCTTTGAACCTAAGTATGAAAGATTGATTTCGAAACAGATGAAACCTAAACCTAACAGATGATGAAACTATTTTTGATTTTGATCTATGATTTTGTTTTTATTTTAGGTTGAAAATGTTACTGATGATAATGAACAATCGTTTCGTCAATATTTTGAAATTGGTTTGATTCTGATTCTAGTTGTAGATGATGCAGATGAGGATGATGAAGTTATTGATGATGAAGATGAAGACGAGGATGATGAAAATGAAGACGAGGATGATGAAGCTATGATGATGGAGATGAAGACGAGGATGATGAAGCTACTGATGATGAAGATGAATACGAGGATGATGAAGCTACTGATGATGAAGATGAAGACGAGGAAAAAATTCCGTAAGGTGAAGGGGAAAAAAATTCTGTAAGGTTAAGGTGAAATGGGCGTGATGGGCGTGAATAGTTTCTGAAGTTGGGCTGAATAATAAGCAAGGGTAATATGGACAGTTGGTTTATAATGGGTTTTTTGTGTTAAATGTCTTTTGTTGGGTTTTATGTAGTTGGATAGTGAAACCTTTGGGCTTATAACCCATGTCCTGTATTAGTTTTATATCGATCGATACGAAACGTATTAGTACTATATTAACCCATATCTCCTAAATTCCGATTTTGACTGATAAAGATTAAAAAGGATATGTAAATGTTAAGGTATGATAATAGACAATAAGATCCATATAATCTACAACATAACAAGTTATCTTTATTAGCTAACTTTAATAGTCAAGATGATACACATTCTAAGTATCCATGTAATGAATACAATTCGAGATTTGATAGTTCAAGCCAAAAAAAAAACATTCACCGCTATTCAGTGATGAATTTTTTTTCATAATGGAGAATCAATTGAAATTCGGTCAACATTCTCAATATCCAATGCATGAGTGTCGTGATATACGAGAATGATCCTTGAAGTTTCATCTAGTTCCTACACCTATCCTATACAAATTGGATATTATCTAGGAGAAAAAAAAATCACCAACTCGTTATTCAAATTTTAAAGTCGAAGTTAACACGAACTTTGATCTTTTGAAATTATTGTTATAATCAGTGGAAGTAATGAAACATGCTCAGTAATATTTGATGAGTTGTCATCCGATCAAAATATTTCTTATAACTTTCTAATAACGAGTAGGGTAGCAAGCAATAATTCGTTCTCTTATATGGAGCAAGAAAATATTGTTTGTTGTCAATTTCTATCGTAACCAAATGACGTTTTTTAGTTCCTAGACTAATGTAAATTAATAAAAGTAAGAGTTAATTGGATTTTGGTACTTGGATTTTTTCCAAAATTAGGGTTTGGTCTAACTTTTGATCAACTTAAAGTTTGGTACCTAAACTTGACGTTGACTTACGTTGACTAGGTTAAGTCTATTTTTAATTAATTGACATAAATAATTTTATACTCCCTCTGTTTCTAGAAAAGTGTTACTATCACTTTTTTATTTTAGTCTAAAAAAAGCCAAATTGAAAAAATAATAATAATACTTTTCTAGAAACGGAGGGAGTATTATATTATCTAAACCGTTAATCTTATACACCATCGGCGGCCACAAATGTTTACCATATGTTAACCTAAAATACATAATAATTCATCTTCTTTTCCTTCTCTAAACTCGTCGACGTCACCATCACCATCACCCTCACGGAAACAGAATTTGGCCGCCATTAAAAACATCACTATCTATTTTCTCTTTCGTCTCTTCCAGCTTGTCATATACCAAAATCATCTTCTCATATTTTTCCTCCTTCTGCTTCTCTTTTTTTTCCTTTCTATTTTCTCTTCTACATCTTCACAAAAAAGTTGGGTTGGAAATTAGGGTTTATATCTGATTTATAAATTTAGGGATTTTGGTATGAAAATGGGGAAGTTCTAAAATTGATTGTACAATTGGGTGTTTATGGATGTTTTGAGTTGATTCTGGGTGTTTATGGATGTTTTGAGTTGATTTATAAATTGATTGTACAATTGGGGAAGTTCTGATTTATAAACTTGGGGTTTTCATGAGAAATTAATTTGGGCTTTGTTCTTCTATGTGATTCTTGTTCTTCAAAAGAAGTAAATCATGATGGAGGTGGGTTTGGTTTTGGAAGAGTTTTAGTTTTCCTTTCTCTGGGTTTTCTGAAGTTTCCGATGGAGATGAAAATTGCAGAAAAATTTCTTCTTGTGAAAAAAAAAGGTAGAAATCCATTACTAGTTGGCGTTCTTGCTAAAGATGTGATAACAAGCTTCAAAGAAAATTGATGCCAGATTTCAGTTACAGAGAAAGTTGAATTGCTGTGGTGAAGGGAAGAATCCACGATTGTGTTTGATGGATTTTTTTGTCGAGAATTTGATAAAGATGGGTTAAATTAATCCATGAATGATTATGAAAGATATTGCTCATATGTGCTTGTTGTTCCTTTCAATTGATTGGAATTCTATTGAATTAGGGTTATAGAGAAAGTGAGAAGATGGTTGAGAATTAGGTACTTGGAGCACTTGACCGACGCATATATGTATCTTTATTAGTCCCGATAATATATATACTACCTCCGTTTCAGGAAAAGAGTTACTATCATTTTTTTAAATTGGTCTATTTTTAGGCTAAAATAAAAAAGTGATAGTAACACTTTTCTAAAAACAGAGGAAGTATTATTGATTCTTATTTTTATACTAAATTTATTATTTATTGTATTTTGTAAGAATGTGTTGCAAAAATTGGATTTACGCGAAAAACGGCTACAAAGAAGGTTGAGCACATTTTTAAATGACACGGGCTTCAGAGGAAATGGAACGTAACTAATGAAGTTAAATTGGGACTGCAAGTAAATTGTCCTAGTGGTACGGAGCATCATCAAAAATGCTGCAACCAAAAATTAAGATGGGAAAAATATGTCACGGATCATATCGCTGAACCAACACGAAAACTTTAATAACATGTTTAGTTCCAAGAATTGAAGGCTAGATAATCCAATTCTTAGAGAATGTATCTAATTACTTGAACCAAATAAAAAAAATTAATTTTGTGTGATTCAATTTTTTATTTTTAGGAATCTAATTCCCTCAAAAATAATAGATTTTTATTACACTAATCAAATAATGAAATGGAATTGGATTCCGAGGTGAAACAAAAATAATTAAACTACCTCAATCAAATATTAATTTTTTGGATTTGAATTCAATTCTTTGGAGTTAAGTTTTAAGAATTAGATTACCTCATATTTGAATTCCTAGGATTCCAACTCCTCTAATCAAACGGTATGTAAAAGAAGTTAATTAAATATGTGAGGAGAATGACGATAAAAAGAAGACTGTTGTCATCTGTCTATTTTCTATATCGAGAAGTTAGGTGCTGAACATATAAATGGTAACTAAGGTCAACTGGGAGATATTAATCTTACATGGGTTAGATTCGGAGATTTCTTATTATACAAAAGGGTAAATAAAAAAGAAAGCTACCTGTTGTATTTGCCATGTCGCTTGTTTCCGTGCATACTAATTGAATGTGAAGATTTTGAGAAGATTATTAGGAGGTGGCTTTTAACCATATAAAAAGGAGTCATAGCGATGATCCGGGGAGAGCCGAGCAGTAGAGTTTTATTTTTAGACTCCTGCTATTTCCAATCCACCATTATTATTAATGCAATCCAATAAAAAATTAAATAAAATTTTACTATTTTTTAGAAACCAAATCAAAGTAAAATTTATGAATCCAATCCAATCTATTTTCTTTTTCTTTTTCCTTTTCTAATTCTAGTTTAACATGTTCATAAACCTTGTAAATCATAATCATATATCTTTTTTGTTCTTCTTCACTTCTACTAATCTTTATCTCTATGATAATAAGAGTGCGTACCAAATGGTCAGCGGTGCAATTTTCTCCAAATTCAGGTAAATCTTCTTCAACATATATATGTGTTGGAGAAGATGAAGAAGTTAGATTAGGTGTGTTTTTAAAAGTTATAAAAACTAAATCCAATCCATAGGATTGTACTAATAAAAATGTTTAAAAAATTGGATTGGTTTAAGTATATGGATTGGTTAATAAGAATAGTGGATTGCAAATAACAAGAGTCTATTTTTATTTTTATTAATTTTTTCTTTTTTGTAATGGCTAGTTAAATTCTCTCTATTAGGGTCTTGGAAGAAGCCCTATATGTATGTAGAGTTTTAACTTCTCTTTTATAATAAATTCTTTTAGTCCTTATTCTCGATTTGTTATGATAACAATTCTTTTTATGTGTCATCTTGCTTGTTTAATTATTTATGTTTTCTTTTTAGAGACCAGCAGTATTATTAAAGAGAATTGTTAGTATTTTGAGAAAAAAGTAATTTGATTATAAAATTTTATCTTCAGAGGCGTAATCACTAGTCCTAAATCGTATTGAGCAATATTATGAAGAATATTATAGAAAATGGTTATTAATCCTCTATACATAGTAGTAGTGGAATAT
This sequence comes from Papaver californicum, assembly GCA_023531435.1. NCBI lineage: Eukaryota > Viridiplantae > Streptophyta > Magnoliopsida > Ranunculales > Papaveraceae > Papaver > Papaver californicum. The sequence goes on from JAJJMC010006585.1 coordinate 1,657,739, forward strand.
AGAGACCCTAGGTTTCTACATTTATTCATTTTATTTATTTATTAGTTTTAATTTATCTATTCTTAATGTATCTATTATTCTTTTTAACATTTAGTTTAATCAGAAATTATAAATAAAATTAATCAGTCTCTATGGAATGATCCGTACTTGTATGTTATCTCATCGATAATCGTACGATCTACATATTTTTATCATATTAGCCCTTTACTTATTTGTTCTTTTTGAGTTATTTCCATTGGTTTTGAATGATTTACATAAAGAGAACTAGAGTAATATAATTGATACAAATCTTGCTAATAAGAGTAAATAAATGATTCTAAGAATATATAAACTATGCACTTTTCAATATCAAATGTAAGAAATTATCTGAATTACTATTTTTTTAATGCTTTAATCAACTTTATTTAACTAGTCTAGTTTACCCACAAATATATTAAACATCTAATACATGTAAATTTATAGGATGGAGGATGACATATCTTAATCAGATAAAAATTCTAAATTTAAGCCAGTAACAATTAGTTTCAGTCAGTTCACTGATACAACCATATCGTATCTATACCAGTGAAGACCAATACGGTACCAATCCTCGATACAGCAAACCATACACTCAACTACGAATATCCTAACCAATTAAAGTTAGAGAAATTTTTTCACAAAAAATGCCTTTTTAATGCATCGTGAAACCTAGAGAAAATAATAATAATAATCTATAATCACTAATTTTCTTTCGAATCAAATCATTTCGAAATAACCATCAAATGCAATGCCAATAAAATCTAAAACATCCCAAATCAGATCCAGTGTAACATCAAAAAATATTACTCATTTTTTTTTTTGAATTTGGGATGTTTAACTAATTAATCGTTGTGTGTGGTGAATTTAGATACAATGACTTCTATGTTACGTTGATTTTGGTTGAATATATTAGTTGCACATTGTTTATTGCTTATCTATGTAAGTTTAAATGAATTGATCTTCCCTAACATACAGATCATGTATGTTCGATTTACTAATTGCAATGCTACATAAATTTAGAATATACTTTCTCCTACGACATGGATTTACTAACTGCAATTGTACATTAATTTAGAATATATTTCTCCTCCCCGATGCAATTATATAAATAGGATTTTACACGTATATTAAAGAAAAAAAAATAAAGATTAAAACAATGTCCACACATATCATCAATCAAATTATTATAATAACTTTAATTTACCTAATTTTTTGAGCAAATAAAGTTGTAATGATGTGTTAATATTAAAGAATAAAATTTAGAAACTTTAAATTTTAAATCTTTTAAATTATGATTGATTTTAAGGTAGAGATAAATTAGAATATTTTATGAAAAAATATGAAAATCATCAAGTAAAATAGGACTAAAAGAAATTATATTTATGCAACTAAAGCGTGATGGAAGGAGTATGTTTTGTTTCAATTTAATTAGATATACAATGATATAATAAAAATAGCTTTTGATCAAGAACTATCGTATAAGCTCCTCCTACTTTCCTAAATAAGACTCAGCAGAAACCCTAAAAGCTTGAGCGTCTTCAGCTCTGACCTAAGCAGATTATTCAACAACCCAAGTTTTATTTTATTTTATTTTAATAGTCTAATTTTTTTTCTAGTTTACTTTCAGAGTAAGTTTTATTCGGGGATGTTCTTACTATATTTATGACTTGGTTCTCTGGATCTTTGGATTTTTGTGTACGTAGGGTTTGTAATCTTTCACTGAAAAGAAATCGGAGCTTCATCATCGTCACAACGGATCTTGAAATAATTCCAAGCATCAACAACTTTTACAGCATCAGCGTCATCTCCACCAAATATGAGAAGTTATAATTTCTTCTATGATTTTAGTCGTGGCCTGGATTCAGTTTATGTTTTTACCTTTTCAGTTCAAGTTTTAGGGGTTTAATATCATATTTGATGTTTTTATTAGTATATATATTAAAGTTAGTATGTAGTGTTGGTGGTGTTGAAATAATGATTGTATGGAACGATCATCATCTTTACGAAAAGTTTCTCCGGCAGGTACAAGACTTTGAAGAAACTCATGATCTTGAATTTATCAATTAGGGACGCTGGATTGGTGATTGTTATCTCCGACGGGTACCTGATCTCTTTGTAAAAGGAGATCTTCATCTTCCAAATACGGTTAACGATTCAATAAATCATGTGATCCTTCCTTTAACTTTGATTTTATAGGTTGTTGTTCATTATCTGAGGAATGTTTTTGTCATATCGATTAGAAAAAATATCTACTGAGTTGTGCATCATACTTCAACGATCTAAACTCATCTGTATATATGTGGGGTGTTACTATTACTATTATTATTACTGTTACTACTACTATTATTGTTCGATGGACATGTTACTATTATTGGATTATAGTAACAGAATGTTGGTTAAGAGATTCTGGTTTTATATGTAGAACACTTATTTTCAAGTCTTCTATTCCTGGTTCTGTTCATTTGATGTAAGTTTTAGGTTATTCCCTGGTTTATCTATTAAAAAATAAATAATCAAAAATTATAGTATTATAGAGTTAACAAGATTTGATCAATAAATGGCTCGGTTATTGTTATTGGATCGGAATGCTCGTTAAGAGATTTTGGTTTAGTATCAAGTCTTGTATTTCTTGTTCAGTATATTTGATGTAACTTTTAGGTTATTCCTTAGTTTATCTATTAAAAAAAATCAAGAGTTTGTAGGTGTTGATGGTGGATTTTTGACAAGGGCTAGAATCGTAAAATTATCCTCTTCCCAGCAACAGAAACATAGAAATATTCGTGCATATTTCTGACTTTATATCAAAACATGAGTACTGTACTTATACAAATAATCCGCAAGAGAATTAAGAATACAGTCTTTACATATTGTTATATGCGTTCTATATTGATCCCGTAGCCCCTCTAGATATATACATATATTTATGCCATATCAAACTAGTTTTCACTCTCATAACTTCCACGACTGAATTCCTTGAACTTTTTTTCGAATTCCATCAATATTCAAACAACATATATCTACTACTATACATAGTAGAAGACAACATCTAAATGATTATATCTTGAGACTAGTTAATATCTGATCCTCAAGGACGCGTCATAATTCAACGTCAAGTCCTCAAGAAGGCGACCTAACTCCATGACTGATCCTCGAGGAAACAACCTAGCTTGATGTTCGGTCCTTGAGGGAGCGTCTTTAAAAACCTAACTGATCCTCGAGGACGCGCCATGGACCAATGTCTGATTCTCGAGTGAGTGCCTTCAAAGCTCATGGCTTTGGCTTAGTGACAGCGCCACACTACTCCTACCGCTGGTTGAGCGCCAAAATATTCTTAACGCTGGCCTAGTGCTAGCGTCGTGCTACTCATAGCGCTATCCTAATGCTAGCACCACGTCCATCCTTGGATTGTTCTCGGGAACAGTACACCAAGCCTTTTTTCCTAGTTCTCGAGAACACCATGCTCGGTCCTTAGGAACTCTTGCTTAATCTTGGCTCCAAACATTTCTAAATTTTTGCAAACCTTGCTACTTTTGGGATTACATACAACTAGTAAACTTACTATTTTCACTAGACTTGGCAACTAATCATTCTACTTGACCACTTATTGAACTGAGCAACTTGCCTCATTATTTTAGCAGGTTATTGACCCGACTTAACCAAAATGGTAGTAGTCCATGACTTTACTATTTTTCTACGAGACATCAAATATGTCACACATGAGGGAATTCTCATTGGCTATTGGTCTGGATATTTACATCAATGTGCGATATGGCAACACATCCACTACGAGATGGTAATAAGTAGTGGGACAGTTAGGAGTAGTTGAAAGGATGAGGAAGTAGTGGTCATACGGTCCTCTTGACTTAGCAGACATGACTCCAGTGCAATCTCCAGGATCGTCACTTCTCAATCTCTTTACAACTTCCACAACTTATGAAAAATCAGTGTGTTCACTACATGACTATAAAATAGATGGCTTCATTTATTCGACAGGAACATAACTAACATAGGAGATCTATCTCAAAGATAATAAAACTCATAGTCATAAATCCAATACGCAACTACGCACTACCTTTTTCATCACACAGTGATTTCTCAACCTTTTATGCTTCATTTCCCTAAGATCAACCCATCATCTCCACCTTTGTGACGGAAGTAAGACTCGAACGACCAATTTTTTGGGTTAGGCTCGTCTTGTACGATTTTGATCTCTCGAACCTACATAAAGTATTGTTTTCAGTATATTTTTTTTTCACCCTAAAAAAATTGGCGACCACAGCGGGATATTAACCTCTCGATTACAAAGCTAATCTTTCAACTATTCAAAATGGTGGATTTAGTTCCGGATCAGTAATCATTCCTAATCCAAGTTCCGGTAATACTAGTGGTGGCGGCTCTAAAACCACTCCTGATGCTACCAACCCTCCTCCTACAAGCACCACTTCTGGCACCACCACCACACCTCCTTCCAGTAACGCTACTGTCGAGGATACTAGAAACACTCAAGCCCGCTCAACATAGTTTATGTGATGCAAAAGCCGGATATTCTGGCTAAGAGAAAAGCGGATATGGCTACCACTTAAAAGGAGGTACTCACTTGTCTCAAGACACTAACGAATCAAATTTCCCCAGAGAAACGTTATCGCCTGACGGAGCAATCCAGAGATGCTCTCACAACAACGACTGTTGTGGGTACTTCAAGAGCTCAAGGGATCGACGAAGTTCATGTCCTTACTGATTGTCCACCAACAAGGAGCCAACATCCCAATTTCGTCACTTGTGAAGATCTGGAGAGACTCCTGCTAAATTATGGTAATGAAGACTCATCCTCATTTCATCAACACCAGCATCCTTACCCGCTCAAGATCCAAAGTATCCTACTACCAAGAGGATACTCCTAGCCTACTTTCTCACTGTACGATGGGACTGGAATGCCCATTAGCATGTCTCCCGATTCTTAAAGCCGCTAGGAGAACATGAATAAAATCATGTGTTACTTCTCAAGGAATTCTCAAAATCCCTCACTGAAAGAGCATACACTTGGTACAACAACATTGCTCAAAACATAATTTCCAGTTGGGGAGATATGGTCAGTTCATTTTACAAACTTTTTTTCCGTCTCCGAACAAAACGCCCTCTTCCTAGCAGCAGAAGCATAGAAATATCCTCACATATTTTTGGCTTTAAATGAAAACATAAAATATTATTTTTTTACTAAAATAATTACGCAAACGAATTAAGAATACAATCTATACAAATAACTATGGGCGTTCTATATTGACCCCGTAGTCTCTCTAACATCTACAATATTTATGCCATATCGAACCAGTCTCAAGTCGCACAAATTCCACAACTGAATTCCTTGAACTTGTCTCGAATGCGCATCGATGTTCCAATAACATATATCTATTCTGGGAATAGCTAATGCCTGATCTTCAAAGATGTATTCCATATTAACGCCCTACTCACAAAAGAGCGCATCACAATCCGACGCCATGTCCTTAAATATATGCCACCTTAGCATTCTACTAAAGGACATGTCACAAATCATGCGTTGTTCCTCTTAGACGCGTTATTTCTCACTGCGCTAGACTATCCCTATCATCTCCGTGCTTGGCACAAAGGCCAACGCTAGCTTACTAGGAAGCATCCTAAGGGACGCACCACATCTCTGCCCTAGGCACCAAGGCCAGCGCTAGCTTCGTTAGGCAGCGTTCTAAGGGACACGCCACTTTGTCCGTGCTGGCACCAAGGCCAGCGCTAGCTTTGCAGCGCCCTAAGGAAGCGCCACATCTTCGCGCTGGCACCAAGTATGGCGCTAGCTTCGCTAGGCAGCTTCCTAAGTGACACGCTACTTTCTCCACGATGGCGCCAAGGCCAGCGCTAGCTTTGCAGCGCCTTAGGGACGCACCATATCTCTACCATGGCACCAAGGCCAGCGCTAGCTTTGCAGCGTCCTAGGGACGCACCACTTCTCTTCTCCGTGCTGGTACTAGTGCCAGTTCTAGCTCCTCCTTCTCAGCGTTGGCCTAATGCCAACGCAAGCCCTATATGGATATTCATCAAGTATCTTGCTTGGATTCTTAAGAGCGCCATGACTGGCCCTTGGAAACTTTCGCGTAATCTTGATTTCAAACACTTTCAAAATTATACCGTGTCACTTCTGAGCTAATACCCGGGCATTAAATTTACGTCATGTTACTCCTAAGATAGTACATGACCATTATACTTATTATTTTACTAGAATCGACACTGATCAGTCTACCTATCAACTTAGTGAACTGAGCAACTTTCCTCACTAATTTAACAAGTCACTGATTTGGCTTGATCAAAATAGTGGTAGTCCAAGACTCCACTATTTTCTATGAGATATCAAATACAACACATTGGGATTTTCTTATTGGGGTAATTGTCTGGCGGTCTATGGCAATCGTGCGATGTGGCAACACATCCACGAACAAGAAATTTATAAGTAGTGGGATAGTTCCAGAGCAGCTGGGAACACGATAACTAGTGGTCATACAAGTTCTCCCTATTTTTCGGAAATGACTCCATTACAATCTCCACAATAGTTACTCCTCCACTTCTTTTGTAACTTTCATCACTTACAAGAAATCAGTGTGTTTCCTATCAAACTATAAATAGATAGCCTCATCTATTTGAAATAAGACAGAACAGAGATCTATCCCCCAGAGAAAATCCATTCTAAAACTACACACTATCATTTTCAATCACACCGTGATTTCTCAATCTTCTTTGCTTCACTCCCTTAAGATCAACCCAATTATCTCCACCTTTGTGATCAAAGCAGGACGTGAACGGTCATTTCTTGGTTTAGGCTCGTCCTGTTCGAGTTTGATCTCTTAAACCTACCTGAAAGTAATCTTTTGCAGTACATTTGTTTTCACCCTAAAACATCTACTAAGTACCCATTAGAGTTATCTATCCCATTAGGCTCGATAGTCATCGTCAAGTTAATTAAAACTGTTATAGTGAGTACTACTGTCTTTTCTCAGCTGGTATTGTGAACTTTATACCAAGTCCTTACGAGACATACTATTCTCATTAGACTCAACACTCTCGTCAGCCTAATTAATTAATTGTCATACAAATTCTTTGTTTTACTGTATGGCCAAGTAGTATCTCTTATGAGTTAATAAAATTAACAACAACAATACTTTACTCTACTATTAATTTACTACGAGACATCAACTATATTACATAAGGGATATTCATTAAAGTATTGGTCTAGCGGTCTATGATATGTGCGATGTACGGTACACCCATAATAAAAGTGTTATACGATTTTGATCTTTCGTACTCATACAAATTTTAATTTACCCCTTATTTTTTATATTATTAGTTTTACCCTAAAACACAAGTGTAATAGAATTATCAAAATAACGGCTATAAGGCAAACATTCCTCCTTTATTTCATATTTTTTGATATGCCCCATGCCATCAGTCACTGAGGTAGGCTTTCCCATGTTTATGTCTTTTTTGAGCATTTTACCGCTTAAATCACCGAGGTAGTCTTTGGACCAAACTTTCATATTATAGTTTTATAGAAAGAAATAGCTAGACTTCTTTATATTTAACCAGTTTTGAGTATTCATACCTTTACTAACTAAGTCACTAATCCAATGAGGATAACAAATTTTAAATAAAAGAAAATACAACTTATACTGTCAATGTTGCAAATTTATGTTTAAAAAATATTATTTTTATTAAAATAGATTTTATTACTTATAAAGTTTTTCATAAAAGAGAAATTTATTTTGTTATCAATGTCTCGACCGTTTTATTGTTCAGTGAGAGTTATTAGTGTTTAGTTACACCATTATAATTCTCATTAAATACAATTGAAATTCTTGGGCACTAATACCATATTTTGGCTGGAAAAATGTGAAAAGTTTTTCCCTTTATGATATTGAGTTTTAAAGAAATAAAAAAATTTGTATAAAAGAAAACAAATACATCTTTTGATTACGCAAAAATTTTTATTTAGTTGTTTTATTATGGGGACGACGCAACATCGAACTGCTTATACAATTTTAATTGAAACCGTAAAACATGTTAGAGAGAATTGACTGGTCCACGATTCAACCATAATATTATTTGTTTGTTTTTTTATGGTTGTTATATATGCAATATTCAACGATTATTCTAACCGTTACTAATGATAATTATTTTCTATCGGGTCATCGCTTAGAGACATGGTGTTAAGGATACTGTTTCACTAGGTCCACTTGTCTGTTGATGTTAATAATGAAAAAGTTATATGTTGGGAATACTGTGTTTTCTCAATATTCGGACAACGTTTTCAAATACTAGATTCGGGAAGACTCTAAAGACTTATAAATTGTTTTTATGATAAATATTATTTCTAATGGTTTCTTAAAAATATGGTTCTGATTATTTTCAATGGTCCCGATACTTTCCTCTTTTGTATCTACTATTGTAATTTTTAGTGGGTTGGTAGATTATTTTAGAACTCGAAAGTTAAGGCTCATAGTCAGACTTTTAAAGAAACACAGAAACCGACCCATAAAGATATTTTTCCGAGGTTTTTCGATGCTCTAACTTCCTGTATCTTCAAATTAAATTGTTTATTTTTTTATTTTTTTTATAACCTTTATTTATTTTCTAAATTTGTATAGGACGTGTTGAAAAGAAAAAAATACCTAGTACATCATCATACTTTTCGTTCTTGAACTGTACGATCAATGTGTTAAGATCTTAATACCATAAGAATTAGTCTTGACAAGATCTATATTCAAGATTGTTTAAACAAGGAAACCTTTGGATGATACTAAGACGCAAATCCATAAGGGAAACTTAAATTCCTCTATATTTGCCTTTTGCTAGTCCGAGAGCAAACTATAAATCTGAACTAACCTAAACTAAAATACACAACTCCTTTTTGTTGAGGATACAGTTAGACTTGGCATGTGTAATAAGTCTTTAAACCCCTAGGTGTCCCTAGTGGACGAGTTATAGTCTCGTGAGGGTTTACAAAAGGTATACCCATAAAACCTAAATTCCAACTTTCAAAAAATTCCAGAGCACATGCATCCAAAGAGCTACGAAAACATAAAGTTTCTGCACACTAACAATACGAAATTGGAAGTATCAAAGAACATTATTCTCATGCTTAACTCTTGAGTTAGGTAAAAACCAACCATAAGGAAGAATCCAGCCTCGAGAGGGTTCGAATAAGCATTCTGTCTCGATTTCCGCCTCACCAATAGGGTTTTATAAAATTGCACTCAAAAGACGCACTTTATGGTTCTCATATGTGTAGGAAAGAATGAAGATGTAAATTCTGCACAGTTGAATGATGGAAAGGAAAAGTAACCTTCTGAATCATATTTTGTTATCCCATAGAAACGTGGGATGAAAAGAACCTTTTTTTTTTGTTGATCTCTAAGAAAGGAAATCAATCACTATGCGAGGATGTGAATGCTTACTTACCTTCTCACCCGATCTATAATCAGCACCACTCTCAATCAAATAGAAATGTCTTCGTCTTTTTCGTCTTAGGTTTCAACTATTGATGGTAAACTTCTGAACTTTGTAGAACAACTTGTACCCGTTTTCTTCGATTCCTTATTGTTTGAAACTTCCTTATATATTTCTTCTTTCTCACGGCCTTAACTAATGAAATAACACACTAACTATGAAATTAGAAAGCATATCTTTTTGTATTTTTTGTTTTTTTATCAAGATAACAAATACAAAAATAATGAAACTGAAATTAACATGGCCATGGGGAAAGGACTTAAGCAATTGATTCTTCACAACTTGTATTTCCTTGGTATCATATAAACTTCAAAAACCTACATCTTTTATTTTTTTTTCTTTTCCACTTTGTTTTGTCTTCACTTTTGATATAGAATTTTGCTCCTCTTTTTGTTACTTGCAAACCTTGACTGTATTCAACTTTCTTCCCGATTTTGATGTCGTTTCTCTTCTTGATGATGATGTGTTTCTATTGCTGCTTTGTCGAGAGAATGGTGTCAATTGCAAAAAAAAAGACTACAAGATAGAGTTAGCGATTCTGATGACACCCTCATAATTGAAGAAATAACACTCAAGAGATCAAAAAGTAGTGCTGAAATTGGTGCGAAGTTGGGTAGCTCATCATTCTACCCGAAATTATCGTAGGATGACACACACTCTAAAGGACAATTTTTAGACAACTACAAAGAGTTGAATGTATGGTGCCTCGCTTGATGCAATAATAGGTAGTATCCACTAATGATTGATCAGCTCCCTAATAATGTATTCTTTCTGCACCTAATTCGCCGTTGGAGGTTTAAGTCCCTTTTTGTCAGCTCTTGCCTCTCAACAACTAAGAAACCCGAATGTCGTTCTCTATTACTTCTAAGTTCAATTATTTTGGTAAGAACTTTGTATGTAGACTTAGCTAGAAGTATACTAAGTGACTCTAAAATCTCTAAAGGTTGGAGGTTTTCATGCAAATATGTACAAAAAGTTTAAAAATTATACCTACAAAAGAGAATATTAAGGCTGTAAATGCTTAACCACTCCCCCACACTTAAACTTTACATTGTCCTCAGTGTAAATTGATTCATACAATGTAAAAATCAAGGTGGGAAATTCCTAATATGATACGCAAACTATAAAAATAAAAATAAAAGAGAGAGAAATACGAAACTAATGGGTCACCTCCCATTTAACGCCTAGTTTAACGTCCTCAACCTGACCTTCTGGTTATTGTTCGTACACTAACAATCTGAAAATATGGGGCCGCCCAGATAACAATCTGCAAATCTAATAAAAGATTCACACAAATGTTAACATATGATAGTACTAGTGAAACCATTATCATATTGAAATTACCTCCACACTTAGTTCTTTCTATACTTGGAAGTGTATATAGAACATGGAATTCGGGAGCCTTAATGGGTTCAACTTGGGTAACATGCACATTGTTAGAATCAAGCATCTCTAATGATGGTATTTAGAAGTAAAATAATTCGTTAAAACTTTGGAAGCACACAACTCCAATCATAAGTGAGGTATTTTCTTAAAAGTTGGGTTAACAACTTTCAGAGAAACTACTTCGATTAGAGGGAGATGATCATTAAAATAGAATTATGCAAAGGATTAGACAAACCTTTCACTATCTCATGTATTACAGGATCTTCATTGTTCTTAAAGAACCCAATGAATTATTTACCTCTTGTGTATCGTGGTCCTGTATCAAGCTTTTCAACCAATATTCATCATTTTCTATCTCAACCAAAATCTCAGCATCAACGTCATCATTATATTCCTTGGTCATCTCAATTGGATCTTCCATAATATTACTCAATCTAGCTTCATTCTCAAATATTTCATCATCTTCAATATCAGACTCTTCATCGACCTCATATACTCTATTAGCAAAACATCATTTGAATTCCACACGTATGGTACTACTAATTTCTTGGAGAATTTATTTTGGTGCTCTATTATCTTCCAGCTGATATAATTTTTTCGAGAGTTTTCCTTCGTTTACAAGTTTTCCACCATTACTTACAATATGATCACTAAACCACAACTCGTCCCGTCGAATAGGTGAATAATCATGAATACGATCATGAGTCAGATAAGGTATATTGTTGTAAAATTCAGTCGGTGCAATGTTCTCTCTATTAAGTATTGGATCAATCTGGTCTAATCTTTGTCGCATGTCCTTTAATTGATCTAAAATATGCATACAACTCGAGTGGAGACAATTAGAAGTATAATTGTTCCACCTTCTTTGTGGTTGTTGACCTACATACTCACCATAAGGTTGTTGGTATGTATGAGAATAACTAAAATATTCCGTAGGGTATTGAACAAAATCAAACGATTGATTCTGATTGTATCCCATGGTCGGTTGGAAGTTATCGGAAGATTGAGAATTACAAACAAACTGATTACCACCATCATATGTCTGATCTTGTGCATCATAAATGTTATTTACGTAAGGAAACATGATGACACACAAAAAATAGGGGGAAAAATCTAACTAAAAACCTAAAAAGAAAAACAAAATTGATGTATACAACCTGATTTCAGAATCTACCTCCCTCTTTTAACGGATGACGAATTCCACCAATGAGTTCTTTCTAACGCGAATATCTAAAACCTGAAAAGCACTAAGAGAAAAACTTAAAATAGAACTAAAAAGAAATCTCAAACAAAAACAATTGCTACCGCTCCCCGGCAGCGACACCAAAATTTGATGCGTCTCGTTTTTGCATAAATTAATTCAGATGTTTCCCATTAATACTAACAAGTAATATAGCGGTAGTAAGGATCGTTCCCATGAGGAGCTGTGGATTGTTATTTGTCTTTGAATTTTTATGTAACCAAGGAGGGATTGTAATAGATTAAACTAATCTAAATTATACTAATTAAAACAAAGTAAATAAAGATTGAGATAAAGGTGAGAAAATACTGGTTAAGGATTTCATATAATATCGCTAATCATGTTCCTTAATTGATTAGAATCATCATCCGTTCTCTCTTCGTACCAATAACCCTAAAGTATACCCATTCGGTGTAATACTTCGTTACGCCTCCACATGTCAATACAAACTGCAGTCGCTAATATATAAATTCTTTTCCACCAAATAACCTAGTGTTTATCGCTAAGAGATTAAACTTGAGGAAAGTATTAATATCCGTGAGACGAGTTATTCATAGGCAATACATCGCACTTATCGTGGCATATTCAACCTAGGCCAATCTTTACTTAAGACTTCCTTCACGATTCGCACCGCTAGTGATCATAAATTACTACTTGTTGCTAAGGTTCCTGATAGAATTACCTAAGAAACCTAACTATCCATAGAAAAGCTCCAGAGCTTATTTAATTTGGAACTTAAACATTCAAGGGAACCAATCATATTATATAAACAAAATCACATAATTGTTATACACCGTAAAACATGAACGATAAAAAGAGTTCTTGAATATTAATAATAATCATCCAGATTGATTCATGCGTTTAGGACTTCCAACTACATCCCTAACCAATAAAAGAATTGGCTAATCAAAGGTTTACTAAAACCCATAGAAAATATACAAAGAAGAAGAATGGTTTCCCCCTAAGGGGAAAACCCTAGGTTTTTTATCTAGAAGATGTGATATGAGGGGTATGAGATAAAAGATTACTTCAAAAGATGTCTTGTTTGAGCCTTAGATGTCTTTTTTTTTTTATAGATTTCAATGTTTAGCCCTCAAGTATACTCTATTTCTAGGGTTTTGAATCCCATCAGAACTAAGTTTCCTTGTTTTCTAGGGTTTGGAATCCTTCCGAGACCTTGTTTTACTCGTTTTAGAAGTCCATAAACGTACCAAGTACTCCGCCTACGACTAGGAATTGTTCCCACGACCTAGCCTTATCTAAATAACAACTTTTGGGTGATTTTCAGGCTCACTTATGGCTGGGTCGAGCTAGGCAATTCCTGTCCGTAAATGGACCTGGATTTCACTTTTCTTTCCTCTACCATTTCGGTCATAACTTCCTCACACGATGTCCGATTGACCTCATTATTTTTGCGTTGACTTTGTGTCTTCATCATCTATAATATGTTATTAAGAACTCCTGGACTTGAATTAGTTGAATTTAGTCTTTGTCCCTTCTCCATTTGTAGAACTTGACTTTCTTGTTCATTTCATGTCGTAATGAACTCCTTTCTTCTTCTTTAGTTGAATATACTTCAAAATTCCTAAGAAGCTCATAAACATACAAAATCAACGCATAAATATATGGAAACTAACAAGAAAGCAATGAATTAGAGTACCAAACTAGTGCAAATGATGCAACTATCAATGATACCAAGATGGAAATCCACAAGGTCAACCTAGTATAATATTGAAATTTTGGAATCCGAATTCATACTAGACAAAGTCTTGTATGATATATATTTCAAGATATGAATTCAAAAAGCACAAGTCTTGTTAGATCTTTGCTGACGAGAAAAACAATATAAACAATAATGCTAAAAGGAAATAACACAAGACGCCAGAAAAAATATATGACACAAGTCTAGGTTGATTAACGTACTACTTGTAATATTTCAATTATATGATAAACCATATAATGCTAAAAGGAAATAATACAAGACACCATAAAAAATTAGCGAAAAAAACTGCAATCTAGCAGAAAAATCCCGGGACCTCGTCTAGATTGAACAACATTGTATTAAGCCGCTACAAACACTAGCCTACTATCAGGCTTCGCACTGGAATGTAGTTGAGACCGGATATACCTTCCAATCTATTCAGGTGCAGTTGTATCCCTACGTCTCTTGGATCTCGCAAGACCCTATGCACTTGATTCCTCTAGCTGACGTCCTTTACAGGCCTAGAAGTTGTTCCAGAGTCCTTCGTGAAGACTAATGCTACCCTTTCTCCAACATGACACCTATTTGATTTCCTTCAAATTTGATAATCAAGGTAATGTAAATCTATTTTCTTTGAGGGGCCTCCGGGTAAAAAATATGTCAAAGCAAACCTCAACAATTCTGATTTACACTCTTCAAAGTTTATAGAGATACCTAACTGATTCTACCTCACAACATCTAATTAATTCAAGCTTAGATGGTAATTTTATGGTACTAACAAGGTCTGAGATGAAAAAACACCTTGTAGTTTCTATAAATCTTATTCGTTACTCTATAGTTCTTTTATGGTCGTATAATAAAAGATAAAACCTTTATAATAGACGAGAACTATGATAATCAAGATAAGACTTCATATAAATAGATATATTAAGTAAAAGTTAATTTGATTGGGCTTCACTAATCCCAAATGAAGGCTTCAAAGTCATAACCTAATTATGTTTCTTGAGGAAACCTAGGTTTATAGAGGACGAACCTTGGAGCAACAAAATGCACGTCGTACAAGGATTGGGAATATTAATTGCATAGAGTCCTACTTTTTCCTATGATAAAATTTGTAAGAATGGTAACCATATACTTTCAAGAGAAAACTACTTCTAAATTTTATATTTTACCCATCTGGGAAAAAAATTAACTGACTCACAATAGCATGGTACTAAGAATAAAAACCAATAAGCTTGCAAGAAGTTTGCAATAAGTTTTCCTTGTAATACAAAGAAGAATAGTGCATGCACATGTTTTTCAATAAAGACCATGCATAATAAGTTCACGAGTTTAACCTGTATGGTTCGTGAATCATTCAAGCAAGTTATGGTTCAATAACTACCAAATTCCTTACAGTTCACGAACTGATTAACACAGTTTGCGAACTCAGGTTCTTTTGATGTCAACAGAACTCACCAAAAATTGCACAGTTTGCAAACTCCATAAATCAGTCAGCGAACTCAAGTACAATTTTGGAGTCAACATAAAACTCCAAGATTTGCATAATTTGTGAACTTCAGTGCAGTTTGAAGTTCAAAAACTTCTAGGATTTGCATAGTTCGCGAACTAACATTTTCAGTTCGCGAACTCAATTTGCAACTTAGATTATTAGGTAATTCTTGCGCAAATATAGTTTTTTGAACAATTAGAGTAGTTATCAACCTTAAATGAGATAAGTCTTTTGAACATCCATTGCTTGAGTCTAGTTTCGAGATTAGACAATAACAATCTTGAACTTGAAACTTTTTATTTATATCTCATCAATTACTAAAACCATCGACGTTGTCTCAGAAGATAGAATTGTATAAAACAATGAGATAAATATGATAGTTAGTCTTCACTTAGCTTTGTTGATGAAGTTCTCGCTGATGTCTTCGTGTGATCTTTAGTCATCAATCTTCAAGGGTATTTAATGATTTATGAGACTCAACTATCTAAATCTAATCCTAGTCCAACAATGAATTTAGTAGACATTATTAAATCAAGAAATAGTTTTGGTCATCTAGCATTGACAAGAAGCTTGACATACCAACACTTGTGGGTTCAACCGAACACTTCTCTAACACGTGTAAATGTAACTTCCGTTACAAAGGTTGGAGTTATTAAAATTACTTGATAATGATCAATTGGATCAAACACCTCTAGGTATTTTTATACTTTACAAATTTATAGTATTATGGTCTTGCTCCCTCCATATTAAGGATGTGAGTGAAAAAATATTTATATATCACAAAATTGTATAGGAAAAGATATTTTATAGATTTAAATGGGTATTGATTCTATTATAGTAGCCATTAATAATGGTATTTGAGTTTGAATGAGAAACAAATTTTAGGGATTGAGGCATGTGTTGTGACTCTAGCTGTGCATTATGACAACTCTAGCCATTGTCATCATTGATAAAGCTAATAAGGTAACAACATAAGTTCTATTACTGAAATAAGAACTTAGTTAGGTAAATAATTTGACTTGACAGTCAATGACGGGTCCAGGTACCATACCTTGACATTTTAAATGTTGGGTACCAAAGTACGAAATTTTTTATTTGCTGGGTACCATCGGTTAGATAACCCCTATAATAAAAGTTTGTTTCCTTAATGTAATATATCAATTCTCATTACCAATATAAATTAAGATTCCTATGTTTGCATATTTGTGTTTGCCACATGTGAATTCATTATTCCACTTCATAAAAGATAAAGAAAAAGTTACTTCAGTCCACCAAGGATGTTGGTTAATCTCTCAATGGAAACAACTCAATTTCCATACTATTTTGGTAAACACCCATGTGTTACTATCTAGTTTAACCTAATTATGGGTTATTATAAATTTAACTTAAGAAAATAATAATCTAAATGACAATAGGGTTCTTACCGAAGTTGAAAAAGACAAGCTTGTGACGGCTAAAATGGAGTTTAGTGTGGCTCGTTGTCCTCAAAGCATAATAATGGGACAAAAATCGAGAATTAGATATGTTCAAGATGGAGATGAAAACAAAACATATTTCTATCGAGTGGTGAAGGGTCATATAGCTTTGATTAACATCAACAACCTTCATACCAATGGTGGATGGACTAGAAACGAATAAGAAATCAAGAAGGGTATCATAGATCATTTTGAGTTAGTGTGTAAAAAAGTTTATAATAATCGCCCAAGAATCAAGAATATATGCTTAAGGCATATTGATGAGAATACCAATATATGGTTAGAGAGGCCTTTTAGTGAAGATGAGGTTAAGAATCCAATTCATGATTTGGGATTTTATCGTCTTCCGGGTTTAGACGTCTTTCTCATGAAGTTTATTATTGTTGGTTGAGACTTTTTAAGAAAAGATTTGATGAAGGTATTCGAAGAATTTAATGACCATAATATTCTTGATATGCCACTGATTTGTTTTGTTGCTCTTAATCGACCCATTTGCATTATTCAGTGTGTGTACAAAATCATCTCAAAGGTCTTATTAGGGCGTTTAAAGTATATGTCATTACCATAATATCACCCTCTCAATTTAGTTTTACTAAAGGAAGACAAATTTATGATGGTGTGTTGATAGCGAATGAATGTGTGGATTATAGGATTCATCAAAAACACTAAGGTTGGTTTGAAAGATTAATTATGAAAAGGCTTTTGATAATGTAAGTTGGAATTTTCTAAATGAAGTTTTATTCAAAATGGGTTTTGGTAGTATATGGAGAGCTTGGATTAGAAATTTTTTAACATTTTTAAAGTTTTTGGTTCTTGTCAATGATTCGTCTTATGTATACTTTGGTAGTGAAAAGGGACTTCGTCAAGGTGATCCACTTTCTCCTTTTTTACTAACGTAGCATAAGAACTTGACCAAATCTCGTCTTTCTTGGGAGAAATAATGGTATCATCGGTAAAATTTGGAGAAACATCCACCAGTTAGGAAACTCTCCAACCCAAAAGATCAAGTGGTAGATTGTGGTTTAATATTTACAAAGAGATTGAAGTTTTCAATAAAAATATAAGATTCAAGATTGGCACGGGCAATGAAACTAGATTTTGGAAGATGTTTGCCTCGTCGATGAAAAATTAAGTGATATGTTTCCTTTAACATCTGAAGCTTCATAATCCAAAGAGTTTGTAGTGGCTAATATGTATGAATATCGGGAAGGTGGTACAAGGTGGATGTTTATGTCTAGAAAAAACTACTCACAAAATATTTTAAGTGAAGTCTTATCTATATCAAACCTTCTCTCTTCAATTTCTATACAAGAAGGTGTTATGAATAGGCGAATTTTGTTAGAAAGTGATCATGGTCAATATACCGTTAATGGTGAAATTAGAGACGAATGTGATCAAGGTGAGTCGATTTATCTAACTGACATTGTTTGAAGTCGTGATTACCCTTGCAAAATCAATTAATTTCTTTGGCTTATTTCTCATTATCGGATAATGACATCGGATAAGCTTTTAAGAAGGGGTACGAATTTCGCTAGTGTATGTCGTTTTTGTGAGGAAGATAATAAATCGATCTTTTATTTGTTCAATGAATGTTGGAGAACCCAAAGGATATGAGATTACTTTGTTGAAGGATGTTATTTTCGATGGACTTATGATCCTAATGTCACTACATCTATTAAAGGCTTGGGATTTTAAATGGTTAGATGTAAGACTTGAACGATTTTTTGGGGACCAACCTAATTTTGAGGGGACCCTTAACTACTTAGGATATATGCCCTACAAAGCTAAGGGGTGTCCTAATATGATGAAATGACTAAGTTATCTTTTATTAAACTAATATTAAACCCTAAACCTAATGATATTTCAACCTAAATCTAAACCTAAACATAATTCTTTCTCTACCAAAAATACTAATTTCTTTTTCCCTCCCCATCTCCCATAAACAATGGCTAAACCGATTGATGAAGTAATTCCAAAAAATCCGGTTGTTGAAGGTGGAGGAAAAATCAAGACTCAAAAGAAAGAAGCAAAGGATGAATCTTCCAGTTCTACTGTTAGAAGGTAATTCTCGACAAAACCATTCATTTCAATCAGTTTTTTTATTCTTATTTCGACTTGGAATCATGAAAACTAATGTTCAAAACATAGTATTAGTTAGGATCACCAGCCGAACTTTCTGTTAGGAAGAAGACCAAGAACAATTCGGTTGAGAATAACAATTAGGGGCTAGCCGAACTTTGGTTTTGACATTGATTTTTCAACCGAACTTTTTTGTTTAGTGAAAATAGTAGGAGTTCGGTTAGATCGATAATAAATCTTATCAACCAAACTTTTTAGTCCCAAATTGGGAATAAAATGTTCGGTCAGAGATATTTTTTCCATTTGACGAACATTACTCTATTTTTAGCACCTTATGTATCAAACCTAGCCGAACTTTGTGATTGTTGACCGAACTTTTTTTTCGGTTAACTCGATAAATACCATGCATAGCCGAACATTTACATTGGTTTATCCACATTAGGCTCTGAAAGAAGGTAAACGCAATGGAATAGGAAAAAGAAAAGTGTGATGGCTGAAATGGGTGAAACTCTTTCTCCGATTCGAAAGGCTAAAAATCTTTCTTGTCCTCTTTTCAATTTACCAAAAGGAGTTACTCCTGAAGAAATATATCAACTGATGCTGGATGATCCAGATTTTTCATAAATGATGAATGATCCGGATTGTGAATGGAACAGTCCTGACAATCCCCTCAACTACGTTGTAGTTCCATATTCGGATGAAGGATCAAAGGAAGAAATGATTCGAACGATGAAGGTTGATCCGTAATTTGATCATCGACTCTTTTTCAGGGAGAAATACTTTTCAGGCGTAAACCCATACTACAACGAAGCTGGTGAGTACATATGTCCAGATGAGAGAGATGAAGTTGTTGATAAGCCTAAGAAGAAGGAGAAGAAGAAGAAGCGAGTAAAAATTGAAGATACTAATACCAAGTCGAGACTAACAAGGAGTGGAAGAATTTCATGAGATCAATGAGATTGATCACTTTGAATATCTATGTTGTGTCTTTTTTCATTTTTCTCGGATGTTTTAAGTTAATTTGAACAATTTCTATGAACAATATGTAGTAAGTGATGAACATGGTATGTTATTTTGTTGTTGGTTTTTATTTTATGTTGAAACAGTATTATGAAGTTAGATGTTAACTGAATTTTCGGTTAGCATCGTTTAAAATTTTGCAAAAAGAGAAACGAACTTTTTTCATTTGAATTATAGAGTTCGACAAGTCATAGCAAATTTTAATCTGGCTGAATAATTGGTTCGGTTTAGAAACCAAGTTTTCGGTTGCCATCATTTGAATTTTTGTAAAAAAAAGAGTAATGTTCGGTTTCTAAAGGGAATTGAATTGTTAGCCGAATAATAAACTAAAGAGTTCGGTTAGGTATAACAAATTTCGATATAGCCGAACTTAAGGTTAGAGAGAAATTATCTCTTTTTTTTTTGAAAAATAGATCCGTTGGGGCCTCTCTTTATATAAATGTTGCACTATCTAACTCATTTTGCACAAACTTTTCTCGTGTTAACTTCTATTTGTGACACCAATACTCTCTTCCTCCAAGTTTTTACATTTCTAGTAACAAATGGAACCATTCACCGTTGAGGACGATGTAATGCTTGTTAAAGCTTTCATTCTGGCTTACCGTGAAAGGCCTCATGAATGTTATTTGATGTTTTGGAAGAGAGTGAAAGAATATCATTTCGAATTAGATGGGAATCCTAAAAACCGTAAATGGTTAGATTTAGCCAAAAGATTTGAAATGCCACAATATACGTTGTGAGAATACATTTGAATACTTTGTTGGGTAAAGCGATATCATCGCAGAGCTACTCCTGAAGACAAAGTGAGTGTTTAAGAATAATATTTTATCTTGTGAATAGAGTATTATTGGTTTTTAATACTAAGTTGTCAATTATTTAATTTTTAGAGTGCTAGAGTTCAATCTCTTTGGGGAATACGCCATGGTGGAACAACATTCGAGCACGATCTATGTTATACGTATTTGAAGACATATGCCCCGAGATTTCGTAGACAACTAGAACGTCATTGGAGGTAAAGATTGCCGAACTTTAATAGTTTCAGCCGAACATTTTTAGTTTCCACACTTTTTCGAAAAATATAGCCGTTTGGAACAAGTACTATATATATACCCAGCTACTAATTCACGTTTAAAATCACATCTTCACTTAAAAATGACAGTCACTAATGCTATCTTTACTCTGAATGAAGATTTATCTCTTTGCACAAACTATGTGCTTTTTTATCCAAAGAAGGGTGAAGAACGACGTCAAAATGGTTTACTTAGTATGAGTTATTGGGTAGAATTCTTGAAACCTTCTGCACCGAAACAGGTAATCCTATTAACAGGGATTGTCCGACATTTTTTTTTAGATTTCAAACTATAAGAAAACAAGTCGAAGAGTTTATAGATTTAATTCGGGTTGTCAATCGATATTGACTTAGGGGTGAAACCAATGCTGATATTGTAGTGCAAGCTCTAGAGGAATGGAGAAGATGGAAAAGAAAGAATTTCGAATATAAAGCTCATTATGATATCCTTCATAGGTTTCTCGTAACACGTATGGGGTGTTGAAGATGCTAAAAATGTAATGGATTTCCATATTTGTAATTGTGTGTTAGTAGAAATATTGGTTTCTAGGCTTATCATTGTGTGTTATTAGAAATATTGGTTTGTAGCATTGTAATTCAGTGTTAGTAGCATATTTAACAATTTTTTTTTTAAACTCTTGTGTAATGTTTGGCTAGATGTAAACAGTTTGACTAAGAATTACACAATTGATAAGCATGTAAATGCACACAATTATACCCATATTCTTACTAGATAGGCTTCTTTATTTGGCTAATATATTTTTTTAAAATATTTTGTAGGAATTACAAATGAATCCGATCACCGGGAAAATAAACGACTCAAGTGAAAGTTATATTAGCAGTTGCGATAAAAAGCATCACCTTGCCATTTCATATACACCCAGCTGGGGTGTATGCATCCGAGCATGAGGTTGAATCTTGGCAAAGAAAGAAATGGACGTGGCCTCATTTCCACCATATCTCGTTGGGGGCATATTCTAGAGCATCACCTATCAACTTCTTTCTTATCAAAACAATAGAAATTGTCATTTCTTCCCAAACAGTTGTTAGAACAGATTCTGGAAGCGAATGGTTAAGACAGTTTTGAGCTTGAGTTGTTGGTGCTCTGGATACGAGAACTTGAAATTAAATTAAAGAAAGGGGATCTGAGCATTTGGTTTTACATTTCTCCTAGCTGCTGTTACAACCATTCTCTAGGGCTTGAGATGAAATAAGAGATTGGGTCTGTTGGTGGATGTGAGGAGGCACTCTTGGTCAGTGTAATGGAGATGGTGTTGTTGTGTTTCTGGTGAACTGAAATGAGAAGAAGAGTTGGGTGTGAGGAGTTTCTGTCTAGGGTTCTAAAGAATAGCAAGAATAAATGGAGTTGAAGAAGTTTGGTTTCTTTGAAAGCTCATATGAAAAAAAAATAGAGAGAATTAGAAGAGATTGAGTGTTCAACAGAGGAAGAAGATTAAGGCTATGTTGTTATGGATTAATCTCAAAACTCGATTCATAGAAGGTTCTTGGTGTAACTGATGCCAAGAAATGGTGTTGTTAGCAGTGTTGGGTAATAAATCAATTTGATGATTACAAATAATGGTTTGGTTGAATCTGAAATGGGTTTTGAGATGAATTAGGAGGTGCGTTTACTTTGAAATGTTGAATGAATGCTTGCAGGGAAGGAGTGTGGATGCTAGAAATCACTGGGAAAGCCATGTCGGAATCACCACCAGAAACGCATATAAGGTGCTTGTGAAATTGTTTCAGTGAAACTGCCGTGAAGAAATTGAAGTTGCCGTGCCGGTTTCGCGGAACTGACAGACTTATTTGGTTGATTGAATAGTGTGATTAATTCTGTTTTGGGCGTACTAAGTTATGGGCTTTTTAAGCCTGATTTGGGCCCGTTGTGCAATTATTTGTTAGGGCTTAATGGAACTCCTTTGCAACACCTATATATAGCCGTAAACAGAGAGGTGGAGGATACACTTTTTTGGAGGGGAGATTACACTTTTGACGCTGGAAAAAAGACGCCATCTACAGGAGCCATGAATAGGGAGAACAAGGGTTTAGTTTTTTTATTGTTTTTTTTAATTCAATTAATTTATTAAAATTTTTAATTAATTTTAATGGATTTTAAAAAAGTCATGTCCAGCTAATTTTTTTGTTAGGGTGAAAGGATGAACTTGTAGAGATATATTTATTTGTGTTTCAAAACTAGGGTTTTCAACTATTAAAGCTTAATGTCAATGTTTTATCTCTCTTTCAATGTTTTATTTTCTCAATGATTTTTCATGTTTTATGTCACACATAGTCCACTGTTTGATTAGTAGAAGAACTCGTTGACCCTTTCGCGATAATCGTTTTATGAATATTCTTTAACTATTTATGCATGTATACCTAGTACTTTGAAATTCTACCTTAGGTTGAGAACAAACAATTCTTTTTGAGATTTTTTTCCTGCGATTCTTAAACGAAATATTTTCCGTGTATTAGTAGCTAGATTTTCTATTTTGCATGGGTAAAATCGATACCCTTTGTGATGAACGCAAGTAAACCCTAATCTACAACGGGTTCCCGAAACCTTAACACTTTTCTATTACTGATTTCAATCTTCGTTATATAGTTTTAATTCATTCATTAGTTAAATATTTACAAAAATCGAAAAAACATCTTTTGACTCGAAAGTTTCTTGAATTAATTAGTATAAGTGATACATACTCCTCGTGGGAACGAACCGTATTTGCTATTATTTACATCTTTCGACATTGTGCGCTTGCGTTAAAACAAAGTCGGTTTTCCGATGCACCAACAATCCAGATTAATGTTCGGCTAAGGGGTTTCAAATCAAACCTAGCCAAACTCATGACACCAAAA
Organism: Papaver californicum; assembly: GCA_023531435.1. Lineage (NCBI taxonomy): Eukaryota > Viridiplantae > Streptophyta > Magnoliopsida > Ranunculales > Papaveraceae > Papaver > Papaver californicum. Next base: position 1,681,598 of record JAJJMC010006585.1, read on the forward strand.
ATCCCTGGTGAAATCATAAATGCTCGGCTGCCTGCAATAAATAACTCCTAGCCGAACTTCTGACACAAAAAAAATCCTGGAAAATTGTGTAAAGTTCGGCTACCTGCAATATTCTTTATATAACAGAACTTCTGACACAAATTGAGCTTGGATTTTTTAGAAGTTCGGCTATAGTTTAAATTAATATTACTAGCCAAACATTACTCTGGATTTTGTAATTCCTAGCCGAACTATTCCTCTCTAGCCGAACATTTTGTTCGGTAAGGTCGATACTGTCACTGCAAGCTGAACCTTTTACCAAAAGATAACACAATTTCAACAAAAAAATTCTTTCATTCAAAATATATGATCTTCAAAGCACATTTAGTTCAATTCCATGTCTTATTCACTCAATTACAATTGGTTTGGAATTATCTTTTTCCTGAGACATTTTCAAAGCTATCCACATATCCATATTTGCCCCATACAAATTATACCAACTCTTTTTATCGTCGGTATTAAATCCTTCCCAATAGGAAGTTTGGCACAATGAAGGAATTGGACATTCGGGTTTCAAACGGAGACCGATAAAGTGGTTACCTCCAACCAATGCAGCGAACACTCTTCGATGCAGTTGGACACTTTCTTTGAATTTGGGGTGAATGTAGCACTATAACCTATTGAGAAATCATGAACCACACAATTGAATGCGTCGGCGAGCAAGTACCCACAAATCGACATAGTCATCCAATGAACCCGTGTAATAGGATTTCCCCCGTGTAGATAACTTTGATAGTTTATAAACTCAAAGTTCACCCCACCATCCAACCCTCCTATCATTGTGTTGTAAAATGCGGGTTTCTCCCGTAGTTTCGTCAACAAATTTTTCCTTATATAAGTGATTTCACAACCATTGTATTCCTTGGCACAGTGCTAAAACGGCCCTAGTTGCCTGACCGCAACGTGAAAACCACAATTGTCATCGCCAAGAACATCGTCGGTGGATATGACGTACTCATGAATGATTTAAGGTAGTTCTTCCAAGTACGCCATATCAACAAATGTTCGCTTTAGATTCACGTCTCCAATAGGTGGTTCGCTTGACGACGATGGAAACATCGGACCTCTTTTCTTCATGTCACGTTTACTTGGTTCGCCTTTTTCCTCACTACTTCGACCTCGTTTGTTTGATTCTTCGACGTATATTGCTGCAGTGTACTCGTGACCCGAAGGATCTTTATGATTAGCGTGTATGTCACCATGCTTCATAGCCAAAATCTTGGCATACTTCCTCTCTTGTTTCCTTCTTTCTTTGGTGCTTGGCCTACCTTTGGGCTTGCACTTTCCGGTTCATAAACATTCTCCATAGTGTGTGGATAAATGATCATCCTCATGTCATCCATAACTATTTATCGTTGGATTTCGTTCTTCTTGCGGTATATCTCGAGTACGGTTTTTCCACATTCTGTTTCCCTAAACTTTTCTCCGGGATCTTCCGTGGGAGAGTTGAAAGTTAATTGTTTCCAAAATGTATCAATGTCGTCTGAAGGAATGACACCATGTTCATACTTCACTATAATATGGCAACAAGGTAATCCCATCGACTTCTTCATGTTACAAACACACACCTCGTCCGGCTTGATGTCCCAATCCTTAATCAAGTCGACTTCTATCATCAACTTCTTAATACACGCATGGGACACGTTATAATGGATTCCCTTGAGCAACGGAAGATCAGCCCATTTCTTAGTCTTGAAGATAAACTCTTTTGGAACTTCTCTTTGATCTTATCCATGTCGCGTGTGAAGTAATTTTCTATAGCATCAAACACCGACACAAAATTATCAACACGTTCAAAAAGATTCTTCTTCAACCGGTGGGGAGACGACTCTTCCAAACTCGTCGCTTGATTTCCCAAGTGTTTGTGTTGGTTGGTAAAGGTATAAACAAACCATTCTTTGTGCGGTTCCAACCATTGCCTCAAAAAATATGGTATCATATCCGGGTACTCAGGGCTAGTCCAATACCCGATAAACATCGCAAGATTTAGATTGTAATCATCCTCGGTAAGAGACCAAGTCTGTGAGTCCCATTCATTGGAGAAACAAGCCCATTTTGCATTCATTTAATCCATATCGTTTATCAAATTCCTCTTTCGCATTGGCTTGTTAATCTTCCAGTAGCTTCTTTATATCATCCTAACCTCTTTTCTTTGATGGTAGAATTTGAGGCTTGCACCTATGCATCACATTACACCATATGTGGAACATACATAGAAGATCATGTGTTAACGGGAAGACTACCTTTATTGCATTCATTAATGCGACTTCGTTATCGGTGACTATAACTCCAGGAATGTCATCACCTAGGAAGATTGACCTTACTTGTTTCAGCGCCCAAGTGTAAATAGCCTCCTGGTCATCCTTTAAGAAAAAAAAATCCATGCTAAACGGTGACTTCGTCGACGTGCGCCCAACAACATTCAACAATGGAATTTCGTACTTATTAGTCTTGTAAGTGCAATCTATTATAAGAACTTGGTAAAAGCATTGCGCCAACTGAGCACACATCGGATGCGCAATAAATAGATGTGTTATTTCTCCATCCGGACCTACTTGCTTTTGAACGATGTAGTTTTTCTGTTGTGCCATACAAAACAATTGTTGCATTACCTTCCTATCTCTTCATTCCTTCTTTTTCAATGTCTCTTTTGCATTGTAAATGGTAGACAAAGAGGATAGGTTATCCTTATTATCTTGTTTAATGATGCGAAGTATAGTAATTGGTGGAATACGCATTTTCCTCATCTTAGCTAGTTTCTCTATTTCAAGATGGGAGAGCCTTGTGCGACTAAATATCCTTTAAGATGTTCAGGACGTTTGTGGTTATGTCTACCTTCAGCAACTTTGAATAAAACCCATTTCCTCAACTCTTTTTTGAAATTAAACACAAGTTTGAACATGCAATTGGTCTTCTTTGAGATCGTTACATTCTTCCTAGTGGTCTTTCCGATATACATATAACCCTTCTTCTTGTGGCTTTCGGGCTTACGACTTCTCTCACAAACCATTTCAAAGTGGGTTTTGCTAGTTTTTTATTCAAAACCAATATACACATATCCCGTTTTGTATGTTCTCTAGCCCAACTTTTTGCTTCATCGGGATTATCCCATGTCTACATTAAGCAAAACACAAATTTATAAAACTTGATAAATTTTTTTGAAACATTTAAGTACACATAAATTGGTAACCTACCAAGTCATTCGCATAATGATGCAATGTATCATCGTACATAATATCAACATGAAAATATTAGTTAAAACAATATTAGTTCAAACAAAAAAATACTACAAAGTTCGACTAAGCATATATCTACATGTTCACTCAAACATACAGGTTCGACAAAGGTGATAAATCCTATATGAACCAAATGTTCGGCTAGGCCCTTTACTACCATATACTGCCAAACTATGTACTTAAAAGTTCCCGCTACTTCTGTCACTAAAAGTTCGGCTAAGACAAATTTGGACTCAAACTATCCAAACATAACTCTTTTTCAGCTCGAACTAGACGAACATTAGGTGCTCTTCAATTAGGTAGCCAAACTTAGTCCAAGCCTCCATTAACACAGAGTTCGGCTACCTGTGTTCTTCAATATTCTAGCCGAATTTATATAGATTTAGTTGAATCTAAGCTATAAATTTTTTTTTTTCCATCAAATTTAAGCCAATCCATGCTACCAAAACACATTAACATGTACATAAGCATCAGAAGCATTATAATCTTCATATTCTTCGTTGTGATCCTCGTTTATCTCGTAAAAAACCTTATTTTGAGATTGAGATTGGGTTTGGATAATAAAACACTCACCATCTAGCAAATCATCCATCTCTGGATCGTTGTGAAGATTAATGAATAGTTTGTTTACTCTACGATTTGAAGGTTCCAATTCTTTTGAGCTTGCACTAGAATCACTCATTTTTAATTTAAAAATCACCAAATCTAGGTTTCAAAATTATTTTCCAAAAATTATTTTTCTCCTTCTACTTCTCTCTCTCAATAATTTTAATTCTCTAATATAAATATTTTATCTCATCTAATACTAATAATTAACTAAGTTTAACTAACACTAATTATTAACTCTAATTAAGTAAGGGTATTTTGGCCATATCTAAAATTATATGGATAGGGGGGTTCAGGAATTACTTCCTAATAACCTTAGCAAAATGGGGGATGGTCCCCTCAAATAATAAGGGGTCCCAAAAAAATCATTCTAAGACGTAGTCGGATATGGAATAATATCCCAATTGCAAATAGTGGTGCATATGAAAAGAGAGAAATGCAAGAATTTTTATGAACAAAAAAAAACTTAAATTAGCCTCATTAGAGATATAAAGTTGTAAGCATTTTTTTTTGGGCCGAATCGAACACAAGGATGTTAGGGCTAACGGAAAATATGGTAATTGCATTATGGGATTCTAGCCTCCGTGATTTTATTATGTTTTTTTTTTTTTCTTTTCTTGCATAGCCTTCCGTTTTTGTATCATTTTTTTATATTATTATTCAGTTGTATTCATTGGGTTTGGATTGAGGTACACTTGTATTCCCATATATTTTCTCTCTGACCGATAAAAATAAATATAAGAAACTAATTTTCGGATCTAATATATTTGGATGTTAATCTTCGGATCTATTACTGAGATAGGAATCATAGGATTATATGTATATTGTTTGTTCTCAGAGCATTTCGGTATGTAACGTGGTTTGTTTTTTACGTGGCCAATAAAATCTAAAATTATTATTTGTTCGTCTTATACAACGATACTAAGGTAAATACGGATAATCTATCAAATGCTAATGGAGATATATCTTGGAGTAAATCAGGATATTTAGATAGTTCCTTTACTTTAGCTGTAGAACAGGATTCGATAACTAATAGGAAGTTGTAAATTCTCTTCGCTGAACAGGATAAAGATTGCTGAGGACTGTATCCATTAGAGTTTGCATTTATCCCCACTTTGTAGAACTATTCAACACTAATCCATTTCCCCATCCTCATGTATATATACATACAGTTTTTCTGTTTATTCTAGCTATCTTAACATAAGAAAGGGTCAGAAACGATGGTGAAATTCTCGAAAACAGTTCTTTTGGTATCTGTTTTCTTTTTTATATTTGTTTCTTATGTATTACCACTCTCAACTAATGGGAGATAGTTAGTGGATACATCCACAAGCGATCGTGTTAAGCTTCGATGTGTAAATTGGGCATCTCACAAGCAAACCATGTTAGTAAAAGGACTCAATAAGAAATCATTACGCGACATTATGAAATCAATGTCTTTAATAGGTTTCAATTGTGTTCGACTCACGTGGGAAACTTATACATTTACAAAACCATATTATGGAAACCAAACTGTTTTTTTTTTTGACGAAAAAAGGCTAAGATATTATTGAAAAAACGAAAAAGAGAAATACAAGAAGAGAAACGCCTAGACGTAACAAACATTAGGCATAAAGCCAAACTCCACAAACAAGGCTGACCAACAGCGCAGCACAAAAACAAATAATCATACAAAAATAAAATCAATCTCCACACACAAGGCTAAACTGAAACCAAAAATACTGCACTCTAGTATCCTCTTACCTTGAGATCTTGTTCCAATGCTCTCATTTCTTTCCTTCTGATTCTCAATATTTTCATTCCATTTAAGCCTCGAGAGTTCACTTTGCGTCCTCTTAAAAGCTTTGTCCTTTTGGGATGAGATTCTAGTGTTTCTCTCATACTCTCCATATGAACAAGCATCGATATACCCCTCACACTCTTCTACTATAACTCTATCTTCAGAAGCCTTTGCTAGAACACTTTCCTTTTTGTTGCCAGCCACCGAAGAGTGACTAGAATCCTTATATCCTTTGCACGAACGAAACCTTGCTTCCTTGGAATACGAATACACCATAAAGGGTTCTTGCAATGGATCTTCTCCACCTTATCATTATCCCCCTTACAAGAGCCATTCTTTTTCCCTTTTATGGCGGTCCAACCACCAGAATCAGAAGTTTCATAAGAGTTAGCTGAGACCACAACATGTGCAGCAGCACCGAAGTGAGAATTATTAGCCTTTGCTTCAACAATGGTTGAAGTACTATCAATTCCATATTTCATATCTTTCATTTTCCTCATATTGATGTTTTTTTCCCTTCCACTATCCTTATTAATATTTTTCTCAGCTGAAACCATTTCAATAGGTTCTTCCTCTGCTGAACCCACATCCATACCAATATTGCTACCAATCCATTCAAATGAGGTTTATACCAGATGCCCTTTACCAATACAATCATCCAGTTCACTTCGAATGCCGCCAATGACTTCAGTGTAAGTTGAAGTCAAGTCCTTACCCCCATTGTCTTCATTCATGACATGTTTAGGTGTCTCTGAAATATTGTTCCCTTGTATGTTTTTTTTTTTTTGGGAGTCCATATGGTCTTCTTTTTCTTTGAGCAATTCTTAGTAGTATGACCAAAGGAAATGCACATATCACATTCTGGAGGCTTCCATTGATATTCTACATGAAGCTTCATTGCAAATTTACCATCAATTACTAGTGGTATATACTCTGGGTAATCAAAACCAGATTGTTGATCAATCATTCAAAAGCTTAGGGCTCTTAGAAGCCAAAGCTGAGATAATTTTAAACAATCATGGTGTATTGAATCTAGCAGTACTTGAAGCTTATGACGTGGTTGTTAATGAGCTTGGTAAGCAGGGTATCATGGTGGTCCTGGATAATCATGTTAGTATGCCACAATGGTGTTGTGGTGAGAGCTACGATAATGGATTTTTCGGGGATAAGTATTTTGATCCAAAAGAATGGCTACATGGTTTAGCTATCGTGGCGAACCGATTCAAGGGCAAACCTCAGGTGTATTTTGTTGCATTTATTTTTATGATAGCTAGTGTAAATTTTATAATGATTTGGAATTAAAATGACACTTGGTTTGATCCAAGTCGTGGGTATGAGCATGCAGAATGAACTTAGAGGGTCTCGACAAAACAAATACGATTGGTACCAATACGTTCGTCTTGGTGGGAAAACAATCCACAAACTAAACCCAAAACTACTATTCATTATTCAAGATTGAGTTATGATACAAATTTTTCAAAAGGCGTAGAGAAAGTCTGTGAATCGGGCGACAAACTCAGAAAAATTTATCTTCTCAATTCTTTGTAATTCAAACTTTTGGTCATTAATTCAGGTGATTTCGTTTTTTGTTCTGATGATTGGTGTTAATTTTTGGTCTTAATTCTTTCAACAAGGAAATTTCATTGGCAAATCAATAAATAAGGGTTTGATGGCGAACAATTTTAGATCTAAAAAAAAAAATCTTCAATAAAATATCCAGTCTTCCAGAATGTGGGAAACATGGTGATGTTCCAGCAACCTATATTCCTGATGAGGAAATTGATGAGATTATTAATGAATGCAAATTCAATTTAATATGGCGCTTGGATTTTCTGAAATTCACAATGGAAGTTGCTGAAACAATATTAAGAAGATAATGGTGTTTAAAAAGAAAATGTCAATTAATTCCTTTGGGAAAAGGTTTCTTCATAATCAAATTAGAAAATGATGAAGATAAAATTCAGATTTGGAATGGTTTTTAGGAAGTCGAGAGCCAGATTTTGAGAATCCGTGAATAAGAACCAAACTTTAAGCCTAAAAATTAAAAATCATCTACTTCTTTTGTGTGGGTTCATCACCCTGGACTGAGTCTTGAGTACTGGAAAGAGAAAATCATTTTAACAATTGGGAAGACAATTGGAAGACCTATTCAAGTAGATGAAACTACTTTGAAGAGAGAAGTGGGATATTATGCTAGTGTACTAGTGGAAGTAGATCTTGCAAATCCAATTCCAAAGAAAGTGTGGGTGGGAACTAAGTATGGTGGATTTGTGCAAAGCATTCAAATTCCTAAAATGCCTAAATTCTGTAATTACTGTAAAGTGGTTGGTCATTTGGTTGATGATTGTAGAGTTAAAAAAGCAAAGGATCAAAAGGATACTGAACCAAACATTGAAACTTGTGGTAATAAATCCAGAAGAAGAAATAGAAACAAAGAAGTCGCAATTGGTTTTGATATATGTAATCCAGTTGTAGTTGATAAAATGCAGCTTCTTGAAGTAAATCAACAAGTAAAGGGTGAACAAGAAGAAGAACAAGTAGTTGATGGTATTATTCCTCCTATTAACCATAAAAATTCTTCAGGTATGGTTCAAGTCTTACAAGATATGAATGAGGATATTCTAAATTCTCACATTGAGTTTCCTACTTTAAATGTGGAGAAAGTACTTGAAGTTATCTCCAGTGCTCCAGCTATTAACAAGACAGTCTATATTGTACCTTATGTGGAATCATCCCCATATGAGAATTGTAATGTTATGGAATCTTCTGATAAAGTTAAGTCCATGCCTGCTAAGTTAGTGAGTATTATTACAACTAGAAAACAAGCTTCCAATTTAGTTAAAAAAGTACAAGAGAGAAGAAGTCCCAAATCTTCTCAATTCATTCATCTGAAATGAAAGTTTTATACTGGAATGTTAGAGGCTTGAGAAGAAGTAAAGCCTATGATAAACTTAGAATTTTAGTTAATCAATTTAGTCCCACTTTAGTCTAGGTTATTGAACCTAAAGTTAGAGTAAATGATGATTTCTGCAAGAAAATGAGGTTACCTGGTATGCATTATAAAGTATTCACAATTCAGATGAAGTTAAGAAGGGTGACATTTGGCTTTTTTGGAATGCTTTTATTGCTACTCCTTCTGTTGTTTCTATTATTAAACAAGCTATCACTATTGATATTGCGGGAGTGTTAGTTACTGGAGTTCATACAGCTCTTTTATCTAATGAAAGAAAAGATTTATGGATGGAGCTAGAAAAAATAAAAGATTTGGATTTACCTTGGCTTGTGATAGAAGATTTCAATGCAATTCTATCAATGGAGGAAGAAAATGGTGGTAGAAACCCCAATAAAAATTCAATGCTGGATTTTAATAATTGTCTCAATGCTTGTGAGCTGATGCAAACTCCAAAGTCAGGATTAGAATACTATTGGTGTAATAATAGGTGTAGAAGAACAAGAATTGTCTGCAACCTTGATAGAAAAGTCTTTAACATAAAATAGATGAATTTGTATGGTAATTGGGATTATAAAGTTGGGATTAGGTGTAGATCTGATCATAGTCCTTTACTAGAGGCTAGTTATAATATGCCTAAGCCAAGCAATACTCCCTTTGGAGTTATGAAAGTTTGGCTTAAGCATGAAGGCTTTTGGGATTTAATCAAACAATCTTGGAATGAGGAGATTAAGGGTAATCCATCTTTTATCTTTACTAATAAGATGAAGAGGTTGAAAACAAAATAAAAGCTTGGAACTGGAATGTATTTGGGGATATAAGAAAAAGTTGAAGGAATCTGAAGAAGAAGTTTTCTAAGCCTCCTTATTATCCGATCAGTGTCCTGATGATACTATGCTTCTGAATAATCTAGTCACAACTAGAGAAAAACAAGAAATGATCAGACTGCAGAGTAAAGAAATATGCCAACAAAAATCAAGGGTGAAATGGATTAAAGATGGAGCAGCAAATACTTCATTCTTTCATACTTCAATAAAAATTAGAAGTAATCAAAATGCTATAACTGAGCTTGAAGACTCAAATGGGGTAATAGAGGTTGAACAACAAGAAAGTGCTAATATTTTGGTGAATTATTATGAAGAAAAATTTAAATTTCAGAAAGTTACAATTGAAGAAGGATTACTAGAAGCCATTCCTAAAATGATATATGCACATGAACAACAACAGATGGATGAAGTTCCTTCCTTTCAAGAGATGAAAAAAATAGTTTATGATCTTGATCCTGACAGTTCTCCAGGGCCAGATAGATTTTCGCGTTTCTTTTACAGATATGCTTGGGAGATAATAGGGAAAGATGTGGTAAATATGATTCAATACTGCTGGTTCAATGGATTCATACCAAAAGATCTTAATTCTAACTTTCTACTACTTCTTCCAAAAATAAAATGAGAAAAAAAAAGCTAACCAGTTCAGGCCTATTGGTTTAGCAAATTTCAGTTTCAAAATATTCACTAAGATAATCACAACAAAGATGAGCAGTGTTTTAGAAAAAGTAATTTCTTCACAGCAGAGTGCTTTCATTAAAGGAAGATGTATTCAAGACCAAATAATACTTGCCTCTGAAATGGTGAATGAGCTGGATGTTAAAAGAAGAGGTGGTAATGTTGGTTTGAAGTTGGATATTGCTCAAGCTTTTGATTCTTTGATTTAGGAATTTCTTTTTGTTGTCATGACAAAATATGGTTTCTCTGAGTATTATGTGAAATGGATTCATACTTTGTTCACTTCTGCAAATCTTTCAGTGCTAGTGAATGATGGTCTAGATGGTTTCTTTCAAGTTGGGAGGGGACTCAGGCAAGGAGATCCACTGTCTCCTATATTATTTGTGATTGCAGAAGATGTTTTAAGCATATATTTATCTTATCTTGTGAATATTGGTAAGATAGCCCCAATGGTGAGTAGAAACAATGTTCATCCAACCCACATTTTCTTTCCACATGATGTTTTCATCTTTTGTAATGGCATAAGAGAAGTATAAAGAACCTAACATATTTGTTAGTAAAGTATCAACTCTCTTCAGGTCAGATAATAAATAAAGACAAGAGTAAAGTCTTTGAGGAAGGAATAGCTGAAAATAGAAAATCTTAAATTGCTGATTTTTTTTTAAGATGTCATTGTCTAGCTTTCCAGATAAATACTTAGGTTTGATTCTGAAGCCTGGAGCAATTAAAACTTGTCATATTTGGGGAGTGTTGGAGATTATCCAAGGTAAATTAGTAAGTTGGAAAGGGAAATTGTTGCCATTCCAAAACAGATTAATCTTAATCAAGCATGTTTTAAGCAGTATTCCAATTTATGATATAACAATCTATAAATGGCCTAGAAGAGTGATAAAGGTTTGTGAGAAACTATTGAGAAACTTTCTTTGGTATGGTGACCCTTCAGTGAGGAAAATAGTTACTTTGAAATGGACTTTTGTGAAGATGGTTTGGAGAATATTGCACTCAGATGCAAAACGGGCTAAATTTTGTGTGCCAAATTTATAAATAGTAATGGTGAGTTGTGCACTTCTTATAAAAGAATCTTTTATTCTTCCAGGTATAAGATGGGTCTTTAATGAAGTATAGAATCACACAAGATGGATAGTTGGTAATGGGTTAAATATATCTGTGTGGAAAGATATTTGGATTAAAGATAATCCATTATGTGACCTTTATCCAGATAATGCTTACATAAATCTGCATCAAGATATGAAGGTAGTTGAGTTGATTCAAGAAGGAAATTGGCATATTCCTTAAGAATGTCTCACTTTTTTCTCTAGTTCTGAATTGTCTGTCATTAATATTGGAAGAGACAAGCCTATATGGAGTAAAGATCTAACTGGGAACTTTACAACAAAATCAGCCGCCTCTACTATCAGAACTCACTTACCTATTTGTCACTGGGCTAAATACACTTGGTTTTCTAGTTTGCATCCAACAACTTCTAGCAATGTATGGAAGATTGTAAGAAATGTGTGCGCTACAGATGAGAACATGAAAATAAGTTTGTGTGGTCAATCAGAAGAAACAATGGAGCATTTGCTTTGGTACTGCAATTTCAGTGAGCTCATATGGAATTGGCTGGGAGGTATGTTTCTTTTTAAAAATCCTACTTCTTATGAAGATATTATTTCATTTGCAAAGAACAAGAGTAATGCAGTGAAAGAAATATGGTTGGTATCATCTTTAATTACCATGATGGAATTGTGGTTCCTAAGAAACATAATTAACTTTGAGAATACTACACCTAATATGGGGAGCTTTAAGAAAAGGATTCTGCAATTCACAAAAGATTGTGATGTGAGAATGAAGGGTACTACATGGAAAACCATTTATGACCACCAGATTGTTAGGAATTTCAATCTCAAGCAAAGACAAGTCAAGCGACAACATATTCTGGAAATTTCTCTTTCCTATAAAAGAACAAATTTTGGTTTGTTGTGATGGTGCATCCAGAGGGAACCCAGGTGCAGCAGGATATGGGTTTATTTGTAGAGATGATAAGGGTATTTTCTATTTTCTAAGTCTGGAGGATTAGGCATAGCAACTAATTTCATTGCTGAAATAATGACAGTCATTTGTGCTTCAAAATGTGCAGTCAGTTATGGAGTCAGGAATCTTCTCATCCAATCTGACTCCAAATCAGTCATCTCTACCTTTGGTTCTGATAAGATACCTTAGTTTGTGATGGCTAGGTGGAATAAAATCTATACATGCCTGAGAAGTGTTCAATTTATTCACAACTACAGAGAGATTAACTTCTCAGCGGATAAACTAGCAAAAAGAGGTGCAGGATTGGCAAGAGGAGAGGAAGTTGTACATATAGACAAACATGCCTTTCTGGCCAACTTAGAACTGTCAGGTCAGCCTTATTTTCGTTTTACATGATTTCATTTTTGTATAAATACTCTTATAAAGAGTTCTTTTAGTTCCTTTCCTGCTAACCTTTTAGGGGGAATTTTTATATTTTTTTATTGATCCTTTTGCTTTAATGAGAATATTGATTAAGTAAAAAAAAAATGATACAGATTTGAGCTTTTTATGAAATGAAACTCTAAACATTAATTTTGATAACAAGTTAGTTTACAAGGGCTATTGGTATGCGTTTACTGATGGGAGACGGAAAGACTGGGAGCTTAAAACACCATATCAAATATGTGCAACTACAGTGAAAGAATTTGATGATAAACTCGAA
>JAJJMC010006585.1:1694454-1726682 GCA_023531435.1 Papaver californicum
ATCAAATATGTGCAACTACAGTGAAAGAATTTGATGATAAACTCGAATTTGTGACGTTGGGAAAGAATCCAATTCCTCTATTTCTGAGTGAATTTGGTGTAGATCAGCGAGGCCTGAATGATAGGGATAATCGATTTTTAATTTATTTTCTTGCTTATGCAGCCGACAAGGATTTAGATTAGGTAATGTGGGCAATGCAAGGAAGTTATTACATACGGAATCAGACAACTAATTTTGAAGAAACCTATGGTGTTCTGGATAAAAACTGGAATCATCCTAGGAACCCTAACTTCAAAGAGAGATACAAGCTCATTCAATATATGTTACAAGGTATGTTTCGATTAACCGTGACTCGTTTCGTATTCTTGATTAATTATTCATGTGTTTGAAACTAAGCTAACCAGCTAAACAATAATTCTCATTTTTTATGCAGATCCACGATCAAAATTGCCAACAGATCACATAATATATCACCCGCTAAGCGGTCGTTGTTTCCTCGGATAATAATAACAATATTCAAGTGAGTGATTGTTTAAACCGAAGTCATTAGAGTTATGCTGGTTACCAAACTCCAATAAAATTGATTAGAGTTGTACATGGCCGGTTTCGGTTCGATTTCTGGCCAAACCAAAACCAAAACCAATAAAGCCGGTTTATCAAAATACTTACCAAAACCAAACCTGTAACTATCGGTTCGGTTTTTAATCGGTTCTACCCGGTTTCGGCTTTTCCATCTTGTTTCGGTAACCGACTATTTATGTCAGTTTCCTGAAACTGACAATACAAATCTAAAAAAAAAAACAAAAAATAATCATTCACATTCTCACATTCATATTTCATAAACATTCTAAAAAAACTAGATGTAGATTTTAATGAGATACCATTCCCTTAGTTGCTAACCAATAATCTAACTCAAGTATGTCCTATTGTCCTGTCATTAGACTCATTACAGAGTTGAAGTCCTGTCATTAACTCATTACAGACTCATTACGGAGTTGAAACAGAGTTGAAGCCCTGTCATTAACTCATTACAGAGAGTTGAAACAGAGTTGAAGTCCTGTCATTAACTCATTAAAGAATCAAGTATGTCATATTGTATTGTCAATAATCTAACTCAAGTATGTCATATTCCCTTAGCACCTTAGATGATCAGATCCTACACAAAATAAGACAATCCAATCTCATTGTAGTGGCATACTTCTCAAATGCATTCTGAGGCCTGTTATATAGCATCAAGATACAGGACCTACACTACCTACATGACAAGCAATGGTCTAAATGGCAAATAAGGGCTTCTGTGAGGAAGAAAGTAAAACAAATTGACAAGGCAGAAAGATATCCATCAAATGCCAAGGCATAAGATTCAATAAAGATTGTGTGTGATAGATAAGCATGACAACATTGCAGTTAAGTAAAATATTTATTAGTGTTGACTTGACTGTCTATTACATGCATAGTATGATAACTGTTGAGTCATACAGCAAATGCTAAAACTAGTATTCATACTAGTTCATTCCTTTAGTAGGAACCATGCAGATAATAATCAAAAAGAGTTACAATACATCTTTATTGTCTATGGAAATGAAGACACTCCCAAAGAATAAAACTAGTCAGTTCCATCTTTGTTGTCTGTGGATACAACCAGTATTCATGCTAGTCATCTCCAGTTGCACCTTGTTTAAGCAAATTTCATTTACATAGATCCTACAAATCTTGTCTATTAGTAGTAATTAGTGAGACATTTTTTCTTGTCACAGTAATCTAATCAAGTAGAAAAGTCCACAGTAAGATATTAACATCAAAGAAAACAAAAACAAAATTGCAAACAGTATTCACTGAAACAACAATGGAAATCCAAAATCCAGGAAGAGGCAAAACGAGAGTGAGTGAGAGATTCTTACAGAATTTGATAAGAACTTCATGTTGCAATATACTTTAACTTGTATTACTATAAATTAGTTTGAATAGACTTTCATATCATCACCCTTATTGGTGAAATGAATTACCTTGGTCCTTGGTACTCAGAAATCCTCATCCTCCTCTAAGGACTAGGAAGATACAAAGCTTCAACAATTGAGAATTTAAAACAACATAGGGGAGCAGACGAGGTTGAACCACTAATTTCAACAACTAAAGTGCTAAGACATGAACTACCAAGTCCTCAGAACCACAAATGTGTTCTACATACCCTGCATCAAGAGACAAAATACAAAGTTTCAAATTCGATATTTACGACAACCAACTAATAAGTAGTATATCACTGGCAAGATTAAATCATGTCTATAGCAGAAAGCTAAAGACACAAGCAGTATTTTTAGGCAAACTAGAGTGATTGAATAACAGCTGAAACCAGAAGAGAGAAACCAATAGAGCTTAGTCAACATAAACAACAACATATCTAAGAGTACATTGTACACTCGTTCAATAAGACAAAAATTATAAAATTGAGACAACAACTCATAAAAACCTTTGCATTACCTTAGCTTCAAGTGGTTTATCTGATCTTGACCAAGGCCTTTTCTAAAACACAGATGAAAAAATAATTAAAAAATTACTATGAACTGTGGCTCTACTACAATTTGGTAACAAACATAATCATTATCCCATTTTCAATTTCATACTTTTCATTGAACTTGTGCACGAATTACACATAAAAATAAAAGAAAGTAAAATCTAGGGTTAGGAATCTATATATCCAAGCAACCTTAAAATTTTAAATCCTAATCAAATTAAGATATTCTGAAAAAAACCCTAACATACCCAATATCTATGAATTAAGATACTCAAATAACCCAAAGAGTAAAGATTCAGAAATCATACCTTCATATCTTGAACTTCAATGGTGTTTCCTATCCAATCTTTAAGAAAGCTTAGTCTAGCAAGTTATACTCAGTATTGAACCTTAACTTAAAACTTTGAAAACCCATTAAAAAACCTAGATCTCGAACTCCAAGATTACAAAACCCTGTTTGATGAAGGAAGATATGAAATTTCTATCGGTGGTGTAGTGGTTTTCAAAGAGATTAAAGCGTTTTTGATGTTGATGGTAGAGCGAGAATCCTCTGAACTTGAAGAAAAATAAAATGAGGAGTGAAGTGGATTGAAATAGAAATGACTCAGAGAGGTGGCTGCTGTCGAAGACTCGAAGCGAAGAAGAGGAAGAAATGTGAATTAGGTTTAGGTGTCAGTTTATATATCAGGGTGATTTGAAGATGTAGATTTAATCTATCAAGTATACTAAAATCTATACCAACGGTCATTAATTTTCGGTTTTCCATGGTAGTTCGGTTCAGTTTTGAGTATAAACCAAAACCGAAACTGTTACTATCGGTTTTTAATTTTTTTTTATCAAAACCCTTCCATTACTAAACAGTTCGGTTCGGTTTCACCCTAATCAGTTCGGGTCGGGTCGGTTTTCGCGGAAACCCGTTACCATGTACAACCCTAAAATTGATGGGTAGTACCTCAATTGAAGGTTGATGTGAATGGGCTTCCTGTTACAGTTTCGAATGACTGTTCAAGTAATCAAAGTGTTTGGAAGGTGATTTCAGATTCCAATATATGTTTAGCTGCCATGGATGAAGAGGGGAGATGGCTTTGCTTGGGTTATAACCCTTCAAAATCTCCTTTAATTTTGAGTAATGAATGTTTATGTGTTAATGATGAATCTAGCAAGTGTAAAGAGAATCCTGAGACTCAGTGGTTCAAACTTATACAACAAATGTCAAATAGCAACTAGTCTAAATGTATTTGAACGATCTCTTTTATTTTGAATTTTAAGGATTTTTTTCTTCTGGTGCAGACCATTGTTGTTGGAATTAGTTTTCTTGGCTTGACAACCTCATTGAACCTCGTCCAGGGACGGAGCCAAAAACTTTGTTTAGAGCAAGAATTTTGGGAGTAATTATCTGATAGACTATAAATCTTCCCATGGATAGAGTGACTATGAAACGGAAACCTGATTTGACTGGGGCTTATGGTATTAATAGAGGGTTTTGTCAAATTTATACACACACCATAAATTATAGGGGGAAAATGATGGTGGAAATACTATTTTACGTTTCCCCTAATAACTAAACCTAAAATCCTAATACCTTTAAAACCATCGATCCCTTTCTATTTTAAAATCAAAACCTAAAATCATTCATCCTCTCCTCTTCCTAACGATCCTTATTCCTCCAATAAAAAAAACAAACCAATTCATCGTCGTAATCGTTATGGTCCCAAATCTTAGACCATGACGATTTTTCCTATGCATGTTAAAATTATGAAAAATCGTCCTGGTTGTTGATTTTCGACCATAAAGACCCTTACTGGTTATTTTCCTGAAGACGAAGAGTCTATTTAGGGTCGCATCGGTTTTTACGTAAAACCATGACGACCCTATTTATATAATCTATGACGACCCTTCGATAAACCATGGCGATTTTTCATAGCCTGGTAAAGTTGCAAGTAAAGGTGGGCAGTGTAGGATGTTACGACCATAACGAACTTTGCAGACTCGTCATGGTAGTAACCTCACGACTATGACGACCCTTACACTGTTTGTTTGCTTTCCCACAATGATTCGACGATTTTAACAAAAAAAATTGACCATTAGTAAGCTATTGGTAGTTAATTTGAGGGTTTTGAGTTATGGGTTCTTCATTTTATTTTTTATTTTTTTCCCTCCAAAAGCCCCTCTTTTTCTCTACTCATTAAAAAAAAAGGGTCTATAGTTTTAATCCTAACCATAATCTATATTACTAATTAACCTAACTAATTAACTAAACTAATCATGTATTAGGGCTTTAAAATAGGGTAGTTTAGTCATTTGTAAAAATATATGGTTAAAGGGTTCTAGGAATTACTTTTGGGTAACCCTGTTTCGTCTTTTCCTAAAGCCTCGTATTAATTCCACAAGCCCCTAATTAAATAAGGAATGAAAAGGACTCTGAAATAATTTAAATATATAATATTACAAGAAAAAAATTAGTTGAGTGGGATTCAAAAACAATTTAAATATATACGAATTCAAATAAAGTTAGTTGGATGAGACTCAAAACTAGTTATTAATATATCCTTTTCGTCCCAGAAAAAGAGTTATTATCACTTGGACCGTTAAAAAAGTGTCATCCGACAAAAAAAAATTAAAAAAAATTCCCAAACAGAAAATACAGTACCGTTTGGATCCTATTTTTTTCATACGGCAAACCGTTTGCCGTCTAGTGAAGACTTTCAACCATTCTTTTACTTGAATGAGTGGTCGATTGAGTTTGGAGTGAAAGGGGGTTTCCTATAACAATAGTAGGAGCAAGTGTTTCATTTTGAATGAGACTCTCAAACCGCATAGCCCTTCCTCTTAGGGGAAAAAATTTATATAGTAAAACTATCAATTAGTTTTAATGTGAAAAAAATATAAGTCATTTTAATCTTGTGGACCTGGCCCAATTGTTCTAAGGTGCTTTTTTTAATAGATTTTATTATTTTGGTTGACTTGCTATTTGGTATTAGGGTGAAAATTACCAACATGATGATGTCATCATTTTTTACATAATGTCAAACTATCTTTTTCTCTCTTCTTACAAATAAAGGAAAAAAAACTTAAAAATTAACATATCTCTCAAATTTAATAAATTTTATATTTTGGAATGTTCTCGAAGAAATCTATGCAACTATTACAAATTCCGTATTTTTTTCGAAAATTTTAAATTTCATGTTATCATTTATTTAAAAGTCAGATCAAAATTAACTGCAGTTCATATTGGAAAATTAACTGCAGTTCATATTTAAGAATGAACATTATTAGAGAGTTCATATTCAAAAAATAAATACCATTAGAGAGTTCATTATACATAATGAACTCAACTTCATAAGTAGTTATACCATCAGAATGCACTACCATTACGAGATCATTCTACAATGTGAACCATTAGATGCAAAATTTTACCGGTCTTAGAGATTCTCCAATGGTGATTGTGTATATTAATTTCCTATGGGGGAACACAGACAGGACATCCTCCTTCCCATTTGAGTTTAATTTTTCCTTAATATTAGGGAGAGAAAATATTGATCTCCAACCCAATTATTTTTATTTCTTCTTTTGTTTAGGTGTAAATTTTATGTTCAATAATTTTAATTTTTTTTTTAATTTTATTTAAATTTTAGTTATATTCGTGGGAACTGAATTTCCCTCCATTAACCATTATGCTGTCGACGAAATTAATTTGATAATCAGAATTCCCTCCAAAATTAAACTTTAAGTTATCATGATTTGCCTATAAAAGACAAAAACTATATATATTCAACCTTTACTCAAAAAATTTGATTTGTTATTTTGAATCCCTATAGATAACAAAAGAATTATGGTTAGGTTAGTTTGTCTTTAAATTTTTCTTCTTATTCTTATCGAGATTTCTTTACTCTTATTTGGTTATATTTTTTTAAGCATGTTATTTGGTTAGATAAATAGTCATGGTATATTTACTTATCATTCATTTTTTTCTAGGATGATCTTCAATGAACCTATATTATATGAAAGTTTTGTCCCAACTGTTTGAAGAGATGCTACAAAAATTACAAGTCTTTGTTCTGGTTGGTTGATTCATGATATCTAATTTGTCAACATGTTTTAGATTAAGTTTGTATCATTAAGTTGTTAGACATAATGTTATTTGTATGTTGCGTTTTTGTACCGCAAAGGAAAGTTATATTTTCATGGTTGCAGTTGTTTTTTAACTATGTCGGGCACTATCTCAGTCGAGTTTCAACAAGCAAACAAGGAAGGAAACAAGATAAATAAAGAAGTTCGTGTTTGGGTTACCTCTCCTAATCCGAGTGTTGTGTTTGGTACTCCACAAACCCATTATCATCATTCAACTTAACATGAACAACTCCAACCAAACCAGTGGAAATCATTTTTGGTGGCTACCATATTTAGTAGTAATCATATTCGGTACGAAATCTGATTACCACCGAATCATATCATCAATAGAAGCTCATTATCATCATCAACAAGTGAAGAAATATCAATTTATAAAGAAAGTTTAAGACATCAATGGTTTACAAGAAACAACATAAGGAAGAAAAGGTCACATATCTAAGGTGAAGAATAAAAGCAACAAAAAGTAAAAGATGTGAAATATTTTAAAGTTTTGTGTGACATGGAAAATTTAAAAGTTATGAAGAAAAAGGTGTTAAAATCTTTGTTCATTGTACTCTGATCAAGTATGTGGGAAAAAAAATTAAAAAAGAAGTTTTAAGTCAACAATTAATTGAAGAATAAGAGTTGGTACCAACCGGGCGAAAAAAGTGGATATTGTTGAAGTTTTACAAGGTTTAAAAGATATCATCTTGAGTTGAAGCCGAAGACAAATGTGTTTCTATTTAATGTTGTAGAGGGGAGTGTTAAAGGTAGATCGTATGAGAAGGTGGGTGAGTATTTCCATCCTTGCATATGGCTGATTTCCTTTCTTAGAGATCGTCAGAAATTGAAAATAAGCATCACATTTTCGTGTGTAATTATTATATTCTTATTCCATCTTGCACACATGAGAAATCCATTTATATCGTTTCATGAGTGACCAATCGGTGAGGCAGAATTTCTCCACTCTCAACTTTCTCATTTTGCTCATAACTTCTTCATACGAAAAATGACCTCATTCTTTCATCGTTGTCTTCATGTCTTCGTTGTCTACAAGATTATGATAAGAATTATGGTTTTGATTGAGTTTCACTTGGTTTTTTTATCCTCTTCACTTGTAGACTTCACTTTTATAGATACTTTAACTTCTTTTTTGGATGATTTACCTAATAAAAAACATAAACTAGAAAACAAGCATTACACAAGGTAATATACAAGAAATATACATAAAACAAGTATATACTAGGTTGGTAGACACATTTTTGTGTCTTATTTGTCCTACATTCTCTATTTTGTTATCACTTATTTGTACTTATTATGTGTTTTTATGTCTTTGTTTAGAAAATAAATATTTGTGGAAAAATTGGCTCGAAAAGTTGTTAAAGGCACCCTGGAAAAAATTACTAAAGGCACCTAGGAGAATTAATAAAGGCACCGCCATATGGATTAGGGGCACCCTTCATTTCAAATTCAAATCCGAAATTTGGCGGGAGATTTTTACTTTACGTAAAAAGCAGTCTGAATAGTTGTGAATCGAGTTTTAAGGTGATTAAAAAAGGAGTTTGATTTCAAAACAAGTGAGAAACCCTTTAAACTTATCAATACATATCTATAGAGAGTTTCACGCCGGAAAACAAGCTCAAAAAGAAATCAAACAAAGGCCGGAAAATATATTTCTCTTCGGATTCGGATTATCATGATTTGGAGTTGGTTTTGATTTGATTTTTGGGTCCTTATCGAATAATGATTAGTTCTTAGGGCTTACTAGACCTATAAATAGTGAAAAGAAGGAAGAAAAATCAAGCTGGGGAGGTCGGGAAAAATCTAGGGAGAAAATTCACTTGCTCGTGAGGAAGAAGAAGAAACCAGAAAACACCACACAAAAACAGTCGCAGTTTGCGTTACCTTTTCTTATTCTTTTGCTGCGTCTAAGGACAGTTCTTTATAACTGTTTCTTTTCTTTTCTTTTAGCGACAGGGAAAACACTATCTGTAACTATTATAAACGTCTTAAATTCCCTGTTTCAATTATTTTTAATTTTTTTCTTCTTCTCAAGCACTTTTGAGCAATGTACCAATCTTTTGAGAGTATTTTGAGCATGATAAGATAAACCCAACCACTGGGACAATGGAGGAAGCCATATTTCATGAATGAATGGTAACTATTTTTGATTCTTAATGACTTTTACATTGATTTTTAATTGATTTATGATTTTTCTTAATTAGTTGTGATTTTTTTTATAGTGTAAGATGGGACTTAAGAGCTTTAGATGCGCCATGCTTGTGATTTACAACTAATGTTTTAGAAATCTACTTTTGGCAAAGAAACAGAGTCAATAAAAGAGTTATAATTGTTAAAGAATCATTGTAGAAATCATTCAGAAGTGATTTTGGTGGAATATTGAGTCCAGTTCTTTCCAATATTATTAATTGTTTTTTACTTATTTTCTATTTTAAATTAAAATTAGATCTAAAACGAATCTTCACAAGTCACAGCGAACGAACATATTTTTACCACTTTCCGGAAACGATCAAGTTTTTGGGGCCGCTGCCGGGACGCTTTTTTGGATTTGTTTTTAGTTTAGTTAGTTTAATTTGATTTTTATTTTTATTTGTTCTATTTTACGTTTTTGAGTATTTTTCTTTGTATTACTGGATCAAAAGGAAATTGGAGCCAAAGATTATATTGATTGATTAAAGGCTTGGAGTCAAAGATAAATCGAAAAAAACGGAAAAAGAAGATAAATTTATTTTACTTTTTTTAGTTAATTTTAATTTTTTTTTATTTTTTTTTAGGGTTTTATTTATTTATGTTTTTAGAAAATTGTATTAGGAAATCTTTTATTATTTTTGTATTTTTTCTTTTATCTTTGGACTTTATTATTTTTTGGGACTTTTGGACATTATTATTTTTTAAGCCCTACGGAAGGGTATTATTGAATTTAAACTGCAACATGGAAGGACGACAATTACGATATTGTCTCAGCCCCTCGGGTTCGTACACTGACATAGGAGTCGGTGGCCTGAGTCGACTTCAACGGTTCATCGCCCGTATGGAACGGGAGGTAAGACTCTAACCACCCACGAATCCCTGACAATGGGTTTTCTGGACTCCTTCGTGTGCTTATATGTTGAGGACTGAATACGGATTTATTTTTTAGTAAAGGGAAAGAAACTGACCATACAAGATAAGGACTCGGATTTCATCACCGTTTCCTTCTTGCCCGCTTTAGGAACACGTTACCAAACGCGAACCTAAGCCTTAAAATTTGACTAGAAATAGACCGATAGGGTAACGAGCTTATTGGAAAATCATTCAAAAGGACTGTATTGGTTACTCTGTTAGCCTAACTGAAAGTTCAGGAAGATTATTTTAAGTAGATTCGAGTCTCCTTGTAACCCAAGGAAACGTTGCCAAAGAGGCAGGGTTATCGAAGCTCCTTAGAGCTTATCCTGTTTCTATTCGACTTAATCCAATTCGGATCGTTCTAGGAGATTTGCTAAAACTGTAACTAGTTGCCTTTTGGAAGAATAAAAGCTGGTCTATAAATAATCTAAGTGGAGCCATTATGCTTTTTGTTTGCTAGATTCAACAGGTTTGATTTGGTTAAGTCATCCTTGCTTGTGATTGCTTAGAATTCCATTCTAATTAGGATTTATTTATTTATTAGTTTTTTTTAGTGTATACCAAGACCGCTCGAAATCATCACTCAGCGAGCTTGGAAAAGAGACACTCTAGGTCGTTTGATTAGTGACAAACCTAGTAGTTTTGTCCCTAGAAACGAGGACCTCGAAGACTCTTATTTTGAGGGCCCTGTTTTTGGAAATTTCAATTTTGAGAACTTGACACTGTGTGAAAAAGTTACTCCTAGTCCTTTGATAGTGCCAGCAATGGAAACTTTAAAAGCTTTGTTGAACTCGACTAGGACTTCTCGTCCATCATGTATCAAGTTAGCTGAAACTGAAGCAAACTATGAGTTAAAACCTGGGACCATATAGATGCTCCCAATCTTCTTAGGGAAAGAAAATGAAAACCCATATTTCCATGTTAGGGATTTTGAGGAAATATGTAGTACCATCAGGATTAAGAACCTAGATGATGAAGCATTGAAAATTAGATTCTTTCCTTTTTCACTAAGAGACAAAGCCAAATCTTGGCGATATAGTTTGAATTCTGAGTCCATTAAAACCTATGAACAACTTCCTTTCTCTAGAAGTTTTTCCCTAAGCACAAAACATCATCTATTAGGTAGCAGATTTGCACATTTGCTCAACAAGAGGGAGAATCTTTATATAGGTATTTGGAAAGGTTCAATGCCTTTTTATAACAATGTCCTCATCATGGTTTATAAAAAGTAAGACTAGTTCAGATTTTCTACGAGGGTTTAGATTATTCGACAACAACCATGGTTGAGTCTTTATGCACAGGTGGGTTTGAAAATAAAATTGCCAATGGTGCGATGACATTTTTGAATGAAATCGCCAAGAAAACCTAGCAATGGGAAAATAGTAGGGAGCCCCATAAAACAATTCTTCTAAGTAGAGGAAATGTCAATAGGGTAGAAGGATCTTTTGAATCAGATGCCAAAATAACAACTATATCAAAAAGGTTAGAAGCTTTAGAACTGAGTCAATCTAGTTGTGGAATTGAGCCCAATTCATTTTGGGAAGGACAGACTGTTGAAGAGCACGCCAATGCTTTTTATAATAACACTAGATTTGATAACTATCAGAAGTTTGACCCTTATTCAGAAACCTATAACCATGGTTGGAGAAACCATCCTAACCTTTCTTGGTCTAAGGGCCAGAGTCAAGGTCAGCCTAGTAATTCTAAGGTTCCCCTAGTTTTTGGCTATACTAAGAATCCTTCAGGACCAACATAATTTCAGAACCATTCAGATAAGGAGATCATGAGTTTAGAAGAGTCTCTCACCTTTTTATCTCAGAACAATGCTAAGTTTTAGCAATCGGTTGAACAAAATTTAGAAGACAATAAAAAGATGATCCAGGCTAACTCTCAGGCTATTTACGATTTACGAACCCAATTTAGTCAGTTGAATGAGTCTTTGAGATAAAAAGGTAAGTTTCCTAGTCAAACCCAACCCAATCCTAGAGGAGTTCATGAAGTATCTTCTGGTGAGAAATCATCAAATCATGTGAAAGAAATTAGAACCCTTAGGAAAGGTAAAGTGGTAGAGAACAAGGTAACCATGCCTGTTAGTGAACATACTGTAGTTCACCCTTCTGAGCCAGTAGCTGAAGAGAATCATGAAGTCTCTAAAGAGCCCGATACAGTTCCTTATAAGCCAGATTTTGTACCCAGAGCCCTGTTCCCACAACTGTTAGCACCAACAAAGAAGGAATCCAATTTTAACGACATATTGGAGGATTTTAGGTAAGTCACTATCAACTTTCCTGTATTAGATGCAATTAGGCAGGTTCCTACTTATGTCAAGTTCCTTAAGGATATGTGTACGCGGAAGTGAAAGCTTAGTGTACAAATGAAAGACTTTTTAGACAGTCATGTGGGTTCAATTATCCAGAACAATACAACTCCTAAGTACAAAGACTTAGGGTCCCCAACCATTTCTTGCACAATAGGTAACTACCGTGTTAAGAAAGCGTTACTTGACTTAGGAGCCAGTGTGAACTTACTTCCGTACCATGTGCACCTCCAGCTAGGACTTAGTGATTTGAAACCTACTCAGATAAAACTACAATTAACTGATAGCTCTGTGAAAATTCCTCGTGGTGTCACATAGGATGTTCTTATTGAGGTCGATAAGTTTATTTATCCAGTGGATTTTGTAATCCTTAATACCCAACCTGTCCCGGACCCAGAGAATCAGATAACTGTGATATTAGGTCGCCCATTTTTAGATACATCTAATACGATCATTAATTGTTGAAATGGTATTATGAACTTATCTTTTGGTAATATGACTATTGAGTTGAATATTTTTAATATTAGTAACCAACCACCTGAGCTAGATGACACGTGCATTAAAGAGGTGAACATGATAGGAACATTAGTTTAGGAGTCATTATCAAACAATCTGTTAGAAAATCCATTAGAGAAATGCCTAGCTCACTTTCGGTTTGATGTTGACGATGATAGTGTTATTAATGAGGTGAATACTTTGTTAGATTATGTACCTTTGATGGACACTCTAATATATTGAAAACTAAGTTTGAACTTCTACCAGTTTATAAGTCCACTTTATTTCCTTCTATAGAGGAAGCTGAGTGCAGTTCTGACCTTAAGGACTCTAGAATCCAACCAATAGTTTTTAGTCCATCTGAGACTGATTCATAGGAATGAGCGAAATAATAGAAAATTGCTCAAGTGGGTTGTGTACCACCCTAAGTTCGGGGGTACCGATGATTCTTGTGATTTTCAAGTATCCCTGCTTAAAGTCCTTCACTTGGGGCTTGAAATTTGCACCTCTACCAATTTTCAAGATCAACTTTAATCTAGATTCCCTGAGCTTGTTGATGTCCAGAAAGAAGTTCAATTGTTAGAAACCCATCCTATGGTCGATGTGGTTTACCCAGGCGATAATACCAAGATTGAATTTGTTTTCCCACCAAAATATTTTCTTTCATACGTGGGAACGTATGAATTTCAAATGTGTCAGTTATTAAGTTTTCAGACTAAGCCTAATTACTTTAGGGAATTAGAATCAACACATTTGTTAAAGAATAACCACCTTCATAGTAGTCAACTCTGTGAGTCAAATATGATTGACTTTGAGGATCCACAATTATTCAGTTTATTATTATGTGCTTCTAAGTTCTATGTTGAGTTTTCCAGACCCTTAAACTGATCATGTTGATCCTACATATGAGGAAATCCATCCCATGAAAATATTTTATCTATACCCTTTTATAGAGCCTGAACCTGAACCACAGCTAGGTGTAGTTGTCTTAAACAAGACACTTCATATGGATAAGGTTGTACTCTATTTGTTCACTTTCTGGGCCTGCTGCAGTTTCCTTTTATTTCGGATATCACTATTTGATTCAGATAACCCACAATTGTTCCGGCTATTGCTATATGATTTTATGAGGTGACTAATTTTTTCTTAGTCTGGATGAAGACTTTAAACTTAGCACTTCTTGGGAGGTAACCCATGCTCATGCGACACGGTAATATCTATCTTTAACTCATTTCCTTCGATTGGTAACAGTTTCTCCTTGTTCATGTATTTAATCATTCATCTTTAGAACATTGAGGACAATGTTAGATTTAAGTTTGGGGGTAAGGGAAAAACTTTTAAGTTGAAATATAAAACTCCAAAGTCTAGAAACTAGTGAACAATTCAGGATGACACTAACCATTCCATGTAGATGAAAACTTAGCTCTTTTTCTATAGGAATTGGTGTGCCCAGCTAAATGGTCTATTCATAAAAAGACATAGCTCATGTGTTACAAATAACATGATAGTTGTCACCATATCTTGGAGTCTATCTTGACCATATCATCTTCTGTTTTTATTTCTTAAATTTTGTGTTTCTCTAAGTGATTTGGTGGGGCACCAGTATCGAATTGTTATCACCGCCAGGATGAAGTAGAGTGTTTGAGATTATTTAGACTATGATTTAAAAAAAATATGAGTATTGACACTTTGATAGCAATATGTGTGTGTTCTCCCTATCTCCGTCGCCTAAGCATGCGTAGAACGCAGGATCCGTGAGAACTATCACGTAAGATGCTGATAAGGAGCATGCGCTTGGATTCGTTTGATCTAATCATGTTATCAGTACATTTACTAAAATAAAGATAATTATTTTATTTTAAATAAATCGATCACTGGGACCTTTGTATATACCAGCTGAGTCGATACTAGTATAAGGATTAAGACAAGTGGGAGCGTATTTCAGTCCATTAGGATTCATCCTGGCACTGACCTTCAGACAGATATGGGAAACACCATCAACCTTAGTCAACATGCGCAAACTTCATCATTTCCATATCCATCTTCTAAATCTTTTCATGTGATTGAACTTTGATAGATTCTGAGTATCGTGGTTGAACGACTATCTAAGTAGAGCTTTGTTTTCTTATATATGAATTTTAGTACGCTAAGTGCAAACTCGTCCACAACAATTGGACTCATATAGGGTAATGATTCCCATAGCCGAAGAATTTCGTATGCCAACTAAATAGCTTGTTTAGTGTCTACCCTCAATCGTTCACAGGTAGCTAGGGTTTGGAGTAGAAGGTTTTGTAGGTATACCTCTTGTAAACCCTCACGAGGCAACACTCGTCCGATAGGGACACCTATGGGTTTAAAAGCTTATTACATATGCTAAATGTAGTTGCGGTTCCTGCGAAAGTGAGTTAGGATTTTATTTCATTTCTAGATTAGATTTGCTCGAGGACTAGCAAATAATAAGTTTGGGGGTATTTGATAGACACATTTTTGTGTCTTATTTGTCCTACGTTCTTTATTTTGTTATCAATTATTTTGTACTTATTATGGGTTTTTATGTCTTTCTAGGTATTTTTGGAAATAAATATTTGTGGAAAAATTGGCTCGAATAGCTGTAAATGGCACCCGAAAAAAATTTACTGAAGGAACCCAGGAGAATTGATAAAGGCACCCACCAGATGGATTAGGGGCACCCTTCATTTCAAATTCAAATCCGAAATTTGGCGGGAGATTTTTACTTAACGTAAAAAGGAGTCTGAATAGTTTTGAATCGAGTTTTAAGGTGATTACAAGAGGAGTTTGATTTCAAAACAAGTGAGAAACCCTTTACACTTATCAATACACGCCTATAGAGAATTTCACGCTGGAAAACAAGCTGAAAAAAGAAATCAAACAAAGGCCGGAAAATATATTTCTCTTCGGATTTGGATCATGATTTGGAGTTGGTTTTGATTTGATTTTTGGGTCCTTATCGAATAAGGATTAGTTCTTAGGGCTTACTAGACCAATAAATAGTGAAAAGAATGAACAAAAATCAAGTCGGGGAGGTCGGGAAAAATCCAGGGAGAAAACTCACTTGTTCATGAGGAAGAAGAAGAAACCAGAAAACACCACACGAAAACAGTCGCAGTTTGCGTTACCTTTTCTTATTCTTTTGCTGCGTCTAAGGACAGTTCTTTATAACTGTTTCTTTTCTTTTAACGACAGGGAAAACACTATCTGTAACTATTATAAACGTCTCAAAATCCCTGTTTCAATTATTTTTAATTTTTTTCTTCTTCTCAAACACTTTTGAGCCATGTACCAATCTTTTGAGAGTATTTTGAGCATGATAAGCTAAACCCAACCACTGGGACAATGGAGGAAGCCATATTTCATGAATGAATGTTAACTATTTTTGATTCTTAATGACTTTTACATTGATTTTTAATTGATTTATGATTTTTCTTAATTAGTTGTGATTTTTTTTATAGTGTAAGCTGGGACTTAAGAGCTTTAGATGCGCCATGCTTGTGATTTACAATTAATGTTTTAGAAATCTACTTTTGGCAAAGAAACAGAGTCAATAAAAGAGTTATAATTGTTAAAGAATCATTGTAGAAATCATTCAGAAGTGATTTTGGTGGAATCCTGAGTCCAGTTCTTTCCAATATTAATAATTTTTTTTTACTTATTTTCTAGTTTAAATTAAAATTAGATCTAAAACGAATCTTCACAAGTCTCATCGAACGAACATATTTTTACCACTTTTCTGAAACGATCATAGGTTGACCTTGTAATTACAATCAGGAACAAGGATCTTATTGGTAAAGAATCTAAACATATTGATTATACAAGGTATTGTCCATACAATTTCACGAACGAAATATTGGTGGCCTACTAGGTATATTCTCATTTTCAATTGGTATCAAAGTAGGCAAACACTGCTATGACCTAACAAGTCTGTTATACCTATCTGAACCTACGAACAAGATATATATCTCTATAAACGTACCACCATCCTTCGATGGCAAAAATTACTTTCGGTGAAAAGTTTTTATGTGTTCCCTCTTACAGGCACGTAATTTTGGTACATGGGTGAAAGTTGTTAAAGGTTACACTCATCTAACAGTTATTATCGACGATACAACCATGTTTACAGAAATTAATGATTATGAAGCTAACGAGATTAGCGCAACAAAAAAAAATTATGATGGGATAAATGCTATCATACACGCTATAATACAAGATCTTCAACATCATATGTCTACTTGAGAGACATTAAAAAAAGTTTGGGATATATTAAAGACTGTATTTGAAGTGAATACCTCTAAAAAATAAGTAATGCTTCAAAACCTAACTTTTGACTGGGAAAACCTTTGTATGTATGACAAAAATTCCTTTGAAGAATTCAACTATAAACTTTTGGAAATAGTAAGTTCCTCTCATATGTTATGAAGAATTATTTTTGGTAAGGACATTATACTTAAAATTCGCAGGTCTTTTCCAGCAAGATATGTATTTAAGAAACATGTCATCACAAAAGGAAACGATCTTTCATAACTTTCAAGAAGTTATCTTGTTGGAAAACTGAAGATCTTTGATCATGAAAAACAATCTACAAGAGATAAATCCATCGGCTTAGAAGCTCTAGCAGTGACTTATACTCATATTAAACCTAGTACATCCTGGACTGATGAGTGTTGTGACGATCAAGTTGAAGTTAAACTAGATATATATAAAAATGTCTTTGATAACTCAACAAGTATGAGAGCTCCTAATAATAAGAATGGATAGGTGATCTAGAAAGAGATTCACCTCGGGATCTTAGATACATGATAAAAATAAAGACTATCAGGATGAGAATAACTTTCAATTCTTCAAGTGTCGGAACATGGAAAAAGATTGTCCTAGCAAAGAATATTATAAAGGGAATAAAAGCCTCACTGCTTCTCTTGATGAGCATGTCTTTGGAAATTTACAGATAATTCATCCTATGTTGTAGAAATATCAGTAAATGCT
Source organism: Papaver californicum (assembly GCA_023531435.1). Lineage (NCBI taxonomy): Eukaryota > Viridiplantae > Streptophyta > Magnoliopsida > Ranunculales > Papaveraceae > Papaver > Papaver californicum. The sequence continues at coordinate 1,712,013 of JAJJMC010006585.1, forward strand.
TTCCTTGTTCAAGATGATGATGATTCAGATGATTGAATTCTTGACTTTCTAAACAAAAGTGAAAAATTTCATCAAGAAAATATTCAATTAAAGAAAAACTTAGACAAAATAGAAAATTTTCTTCAATAGAAAATTCAAGAGTTTGACAAACTCAATGAGGATTTCTCACAAACCCTAACTCTCAAAGAGGGAGAGATTAATACCCTTAAATTAATCTAGGAAAGCTTTATGAAAGTTCGGATAAACTCTCGGGCATGATGTTTGGTCAAAAGTACTTAGGAAACACCAGTGGTATAAGGTTTGATAGTAACAAATCTTACACCAAAAATAATACCTTCACTCTTCCATGAACATTTCCCTTAGCTAAAGAAGATGTTGGGGTTGATGTTGTTAATAGTAATGAGCAAAATATGAAGGAGATAATTCTTCTAAACAATGTTCATATTGTAGAAAATATGTACATATTTAAGAAATATGTCGAAGTTTCAGAAAGAACAACAAAGTTATTAAGAGATTTTAGATTGATATGCATATTATGAGTCAACAATTGAAGAATTTTTATATAAGGGATTTTCACAAAGCCATATCCAAACCATGCAAGTAATTAATGGAAAATGAAAAGGCAAAAAGGGTAAGAAACAATTTATTCATCATGATAAAAATTCAAATAACCTTCTTGTGTCCCCCGTTGACATATGTTGTGAGTCCCACACTCACCCCATCACCGCCTAGTATAGTAATAGGTGCATCCACATCTATTGATTGAGAATATGAGGATTGCACAAAATATCAGGATATTCATTTGTTCCTGATATCAAGGTTCCTCAAGTTTTTAAGTTTTCAGGCTTTATTTTTAATGGTGTGAATATTGTGTTTTATTATGTGAATTGGTGGGATCCTAGTATTACTTTGAGAACTTATCAGTTTGGATACAATTATTATTGGGAAGAAAATAATTATCATCTCTTTTTGTTTAACCTTCGCTCCCTAGAGATGAATCAATTCTCACTAGATTATGTGATCCATTGATTATTGGTTTATGACTATAAATCCCAATATGGTTGTCATTGATGTCTTCAGACTACCTAACGAAAAGAATCGAATTCCATAAATATCTGACTCAAAGTGCTAGCACATCGCCAATAGTAATTCCAAAATGTAATGACTCGATATGGGTATCAACACTTCTTGTGCAATGTGTAGAGTTCTCCTTTCCTCTGGATCCTAGGGAAAGATTCGAGAACATGATCCATGAGAATAGCTACATAATTATCTAAGATGGATATATGCGCTTAGATAAATTTATCTAATCATAAGGTTAATGTTTAAACTTAGGTTACTTGTAAAAATGAAATCATTGTTTACATTTTATCTCGATAAGTTTTCATACAAATATTTTGGAAAACATCTATCATCTTAGTACAACATACTCGTAATCATTCTAATGGTGCCTAAAACTTATGATTTGGTTTTATGAAAGATGATTAGTTGTATGATACCTTGGTATGTATTGGAAGTTCACGAACGGTGCAAATTATCTGTTCGGTTCACGAAGCCGTTCGGTCCATCAACTTCTTTAAGGATTGTTTTGTTAAAGAATGAGTTATATTATTTTCTAAACTTCCTTGTTGAATAATCCCTCCTCCCTACATATTGATCTCATTCTTTGATAAGTCGAAACTTTAAGATTATGGCTCCCATAGTTAAAAGTGTTACAAAGGAAGATGCAGTACAAGCTGTTAATGTTTATCTTTGTAAAAGAATTAAATCGTCTAGAATAGGAAAAATCATCTAGAGACAATGAATCATCCTCTTTCACTTGTCTTTTTTCCACTTGTCCTTCTCTTCAATATAATAAGGATACTAATTTTAAGGAAAAAATGGAAGAATTCGTAAGTCGAAGGAACTCTTCTAGGAAACGAATCAATTCAACTTTGAAAAAAGTATATCATTACAAGATAATGTTTAAACAGTCGAAAAATGTGTTAACTGATCTCAAAGCTCATTTGAGCGATATGACTGGTGTTTCTAATAGAGAAGAAGATTTTCGTGATCTACTTATCAATGAATTTTTTAATAATGAGAATTAATTCTCTGCTCAGTTGTACGGAACAATTTGATGTATTAACATAGTTTATTCTTTGTAATAAATTGTTCTTATTTTTGTTTATAAAGGAAACAATAGAGTTTGAAGTAGTTTATTAATGTTTTTCTTTTGCATTACTACTTTGAATTTATCATTTATCAATTAATGAAGTTTATTTAGTTAAATTTTTATTGATGATGATTGCAATACTTGATCTTATTGATTATTTTGTTATGTATTGTTTAAATTTCATGAGACAATTCTTTTATTATCATATTTTTGTGATTAGAACATAATCTCATAATTATTTCTCAAAAGTTATGCTCTTCACTCTTTTGTTCGTAAATGGCTAAAAGGTGAGAAAAGTTTTTGATGATTATTTATACTAAGTTATGTTTTTGATTCTTACGATCATTACTGGCTAAAATCAAAGATCATACTTTTAGTTTCTACGTTCCTCACTGTCTAGAAAGAGAAATACGTTTAATATTGGATATTGGCAAAAATAATCCTTTTATTTGGAAATATCGCTTTTTTTGTTTGAGAATGAGTTCATATTCTTGAACTTGTGCTTAATTGATATATCCTTGTGGGTTTGCGGCTGTGGAATTTATGAGAGAACTGTAGCTTTAATATCTCCTTGGTGAAGAATCTAAGTTGCAAAACTTAGTGGAATAATCGTAAAGTTGATATGTTATCTTTAGTCTTGATAATATCTTAAAGGCGTAGTTCATTACGATCCCCATTCTCAAAACCTTTGTCACTTTGTGACTTAAAAGGGTAGAATTATTTGGTAGTAATCTTCCAAGACATTTGTCTTTTTCGAAGCAATGTCTAGGGGGTGAATTACTTATGCGTGTAAACGTCAAATTTAACAAAAAGAGACAAGTAAAGACTAAGTTGAGAACATATCACAGTAGTATAACTTTAATTGTTTTAGTAAAATGAACTTTAAGGTAGGTAAATATAATAGTTATTGGCATAAATACTTGAGTGGATTGATTATTCATCCAAAACGCTCAAATAGGACTATTCTTAAAAAAATTTATTTGATGGGAATAAAATTGTGTAATCGCAGGTGCACGACTGTCAATTAGACGGTATACAAGAACGGGTCGTATACGGAGAATAAAATAATTGTTACTTTTAATTTCTAATAAATACTATGCCAAAGAAATAAATTGAGAAATATTAAAATTAAATAAATAAATAAATTAACAAGAAAAAAAACCTAGGACTTTAAACTCCACCACTATAATATATATTAGAATATTAAGATATTTTACTATTAATTTTCCATATTGTCTCAAGATGATTTAGGACGTAATTGTACGTCTTGGAAGATAACACGTTAAAATCAAATGAAGTATTATCTGACTATTAAATAATTTTACTTCACTTATAATACTGGCCTCTAAAACAAAGTATATAAATCACTCCTAAAGCATGAGGATAGATAGAGAAAAATCATTATCATTATGAAACAAGAATAATAGGATAAAGGAATTTTGTTATAGAAAAATCTTAAGAATGTCTAACACATATCATAGGGATTCATCTTTATCCCTAGTGGAAAGATTGGAAATCTAATACAAAAAAAAAAAAAAAAAACTAAATGAAGAAGAAAATAAGAAAAAAAGAACTAAACTAAAAATCCTACTCTACTACTCGGACCCCAAACTAATTTAGAAAATGAATTGATGGGTGTCAAATAAGTGAAAATATTTTCTACGTTTTCTACAATAACTAGTAGAGTACCAAGTAAGGATTTATTCCCACAGAGAGCAAGGAATTATTATTTGTTATCAAATTCTTAAGTCACCAAGGGAGGTTTTGTTCAATTATTAAACTAACTTAAACTAAACTAAAAATAAAGCAGATATAAATACATGTTCACTTAGTATTCATCCTAAACCAACAAACATTCAATCATACACAACTATATTATTAATAAATTAAAAACGATGATTATGAGATAAAACTAATTCATTAATTAAGCAACATGTTTGTAAAATTCAACTACAACCCTAACTAATAGAAAAAAAATTACCTACGTATGAATTTACTAGAACCCATGGAAAATTTTGAGAAGAATAATAAGAGAAAATATCTTAGTTCCCCCTTTTAAAAGGGTAAACCAATATGTTGTCTAGCCTAAGTGATTTGTTTGAGCCTTAGATGTCTCTTTATATAGCCTTTATTACTTGGACCCTAAGTATCCTCTTATTATAGAGATTAGAATTCCTTTAGGAGCAAGTTTTTAGAAGTCCCAAAAATATAGAAATTCGTCCAAAAATAGTTCTTGACGTCCAAAATAGAAGTTGGGCCACAAATCTAGAAAAAAGTCTGATCAAATCCGTCTGAAAATGGAAATGAATGAGGGAGGTGCTGATGCACATGTGTGAATAACACGATCGAGGAAAAGATAAATTACATGCGTCGTTTATTGGGCTGAACTTCTGCGACTATCAAACCCAATCGCAGAATCCTTTATTTTTCTTTAATTTCTTTTTCATTTTCTTACACCTCGTTGATATTTTTCTCATGGATACTTTTTGATAAGATCTGAATTTCAATAAAGCTCGAAGTCTTATAATATATATATATATATATCAAGATCCAAATTCAACAAGAACTTGTCTTGTAAAAGCTTTACTATCAAGCTAAAAACTATCTACGTTGATTAACGTACTACTTGTAATATTTCCAATATAAAGATAAACAATATAATACATAAAGGAAATAACATAATACACAAGAAATTTTGTTAACGAGGAAACCTACAGACACTAGCATACTATCAGACTTTAAAATCGAATGTAGTTGAGATCAAATATACCCTCCAAGCTATTCAGCCACAGTCGTTCTCCTTACATCTCTTGAATCTTGCAAGACCCTACAAACTGGATTCCATTGGCTGACGTCCTTTACAGGCCTAAGAGTTTCTCTACAATCCTTCATGAGAACTAGTGTTATCCTGCCTCTAATACGACACATTTTTGTTTTCATTCAGATGTGTTTCAATCAAGGTAATGGAAATCTATTTTATTTAAGGAATCTTCAGGTAAAAAAATATCAATCAAATCTCGAAAAATTAGGAATTAATCTCTCTAAAAGGTTATAGAGATGCCTAATTGATTCTGCCTCACAAGATCTATCTAAATCAAGTTTAGATCGTAATCTTGTGGAACTAACAAAGTCATAAATGAAGAACTCCTTGTAGTTTTTATCAATATTATTCCTCAATCAATAATTCTTGAATAGCCGTATAACTGAAAATATGAGCCTTTAGAATAGACAAGAACTACGATAATCAAGATAAAATTTCAGACAATAAAGATCTATCAGGTAAAAGATAGACTGACTAGGCATCAGGAATCCCAAGTGAAGACTTAAAAGTCGTAACCTAATTATGTTTCACGAGGAAACCTATGTTTATGGAGGACGACTCCTGCAGCAATAAAATACACACCGTGCATGGATTACGAATTTTAGTTGCAGAGAGTCCTCTATTTATAATGATGAATAAGGAAAGACTTCTTAAAGTTCAAGAAACTATTACTTGTATTCAAAGCAAGTTCGTGAACTAGTTTCCATGTTTCCAAATTACTTTGATCCCAATTGATCTCATACTGCTTAGAATAGCTTTTAACTTTGGTCCAAGTAAGACTTGTTTACTTAGGTAGAATATTCTTGCAACGGAGTTCTTTTCTTTGATAAAAGCCTAAGAATGGAAATCAAGTACTTTCATAATAAAGGTACTTCTAAAGTTTATCTTCTACACAATTAGGAAAATAATTAACTTACTCACAATAGCATGGTACCAATAAAGTGAAACCAATAATTGTGTGAGAAGTTTTCCTTGTAATACCAAAAAGAATATGTGCACGCCTATTAGTCAATTCTTAAGGATCATGCATAAAGTATCTCACGAGTTAACCAATATTTTCCTTGAACCATCAAGCAAATTTTCAAGTTCAACAACTGAACTTGTCTAGAATTACCCGTTCGCAAACATGAAAGTTATTTCCCAAACTCAAGTATTATTTGGAGTCAACAGAAAACTCTTGGAACTGCATAGTTCACGAACCAACATCTTCAGTTCGCGAACTCTAGTGCAATTCAGATGTCAACAAAAAACTTCATGATTTGCATAGTTTGCGAACCATCATTTTCAGTTCGCAAACTCTAGAAAAAAATAGGTGTCCAGGAAAATCTAAGTTTTGCATAGTTTGCGAACTAACATTTTCAGTTCGTGAACTGTATTTACAACTTAGAGATTTGAGACTTATTCCGCAATCATAGTTTTTTGAGCAAAGAAATTGTTCTCAACCTCAAATGTGATATTTTTGTGAACACACACTGTTTGAGTTTGATTTCGAGATTATTCAAGTATAAGCTTGAAATCGAAACTTTTTCTTTGTATATCATCATATACATACGACATTATTTCAGAAGATAGAATGGTAAAAAAAAAGTAAATAGGATAGTCAGTCTTCACATATCTTTGTTGATGAAGTTTTCGTTGATGTCTTCGTGATCTTCAGTCTTCAATCTTCAAGGGTGTTTGGTGATTTCTGGTACTCAACTACCTAAATTTAATCCTATTCCGAGACTGACTTTAGTAGGCAATAAATCAAGAAATAGTTTTGGTCAACTAACACTGACAACAAACTCAACATACCAACATTCGTTGGTTCAACCGGGCAGGCTCTAACATCTATTTATATAAATAAAAATTAAATTTTTTAGAGCTTGATTATCCATAATCATTCTAATTAGAAATTACTGCAACATTTAACAAAGATTTTTTATATATACGAAACTACTCATTTTGAAACTAGTCGATCGAGACAATGCTAACATTTTAAGGATATAAATTCCTGTACAAAATTATATGGACTAACAAAAAGTAGTCTAATTTTGTCTGAATTTTTTAGTTTAATTTAGTTCCGGTAACTTTTTGGGTTACTTTCTGGTTCTAAAGGGGAGGGTTTTATGTTGGAGAAAATGATCTTATTTGTTTTGTTTTTGGTCTTGGATTAATTGGAACTTAGGAACAAGGGGTTACTAAGGAAACTAGCACATTTTCACTATTTGTGAATGAAACCTTTAGTCCCACATTGGAGAAACTAAAGATGTTACCTCTCCATATTACTTAGAAATTTGCATCTAAGGGAAGCCCCTTAGGGGTTAACAACTTTTGTGTGAGGGAGAGGACTTAGGCTATGGGATAGTTGGTGAAACCACACATTTCACACACGTGCGGTGCTTCGCACCGAAGCTCGCACGCCGCAGCCTTTCGTCAGGTCGGGCGGGCGGGCGAGCCGAGCTCGAGTGCGGGTGTGAGTCAACCAAGACTTATCTTTTTGGACAAAATATTTTTGAATTATTTTCTTAAAGAATTTAAAATTAAATTAAATTTTGTCTTTAATGTGGGGGGCGCCTGACCCGACGAGTATAAATTTCTTACCAAAAAATTTCTTTTACAACTTTATGAGTCATAATGTCGAGATAATTTTTGCCCGTTTTCTTACCAGTAATTAATCATTTCGCACATAAATTTTAGATTAATTAGAAAATTTATTTTCCTTAATTGCTGCACTGATTTCACTCCCCATCTTTGCCTATAAATTGAAGTTGAATTCTCATTTCCAAATCATCCCAGAGCAGGCTACTACCCCTAGCTCTTTTCCTCTCTTCTTGTTTTGTTGTGCGAATTGCTTGTTTATTTTTTATTCCTTCATATCTTGTTCTTGAGTTCTTTGAGTGAGTGATTTATATTGTGCTTATACAAATCATAACGGGCAGTTCTATCTTGGACACATCTCCGATGTGGGGGTATATCATCTCTCATTCTTGAGGAGTACCCGCGGACTATTGTGTTAAGGAAAATTTGTTGAGTAGGTGGCTCTGTCCTTTGTGTGTAAATCAATTCAGATTATTTTATTTTAACATTAACATCTTCTGTTTTAGTATTTTTATTGTTGCAGATACAACAATCTTAACACAATATCACTTCTTCTGTAATAATGGGTAAAAATGATGTTGACAGACCAGAAAAATTCAGTGGAAAGGATTTCAAAAGATGACAATCAAAATGTTGTTTTTTCTGAGTTCATATGTTAGATGAACTTGTTCTGAAATCTTTTGATGAGCGTGTGAATGATGCTGGAAATGAAAGGGATTTGGAAAGTTGGGTTATGAAGAATTATATGGATAAAAATCATATTCTGAATTGTTTAGAAGATGCACTGTATAATTTTTATAATGCAATAGAAAAGTTTTCTGCTTTTGATTTATGGGCTGCTTTAGAGGCAAAATACAACGATGAATTGCTGGAAGTAAGAAATTCTTGATAACTAGGTTCTTGGAATATAAAATGTCGAATGATAAATCCGTGGTTGATCAATTCTTTGAACTTCAACGTATTATCAATGAAATTCTTGCTGAAGGCATGGTGATAAATGAAACTTTTTAAGTGTCTGCTGTGATTGAGAAATTACCGTCTTCCTGGTCCGAATACAAACGTAGATTGAGACATGAGACTGGTGAAGTCATTATGGTTGATTTGGGTAAGAAGATTTAAGTGGAAGAGTTACTGTGCTCTAAAGACAAGAACGTATCTTCTGCAAGGGACATGTCCAACAAGGCTCGTGTAATTGAACACAAGTCTTCCAATACTGCAAAGGGCAAGAGAAGCAAACGCAACCCTAAGCCTAGTCATCACAAGAAAGGTATATTTCAGAAACCCAAATATGGCATTGGTAAAATTAAAGGTGCTTGTTATGTTAGTGGAACTCCTGGCCATATGGAAATACACTGTAGAAAATGTAAACACTTTAATAATAATAAAAAAAAATGCTAATTTGGTTAAAAACAACAAGAACGAGTATTCTGGTACGGTGTCTGAAGTTAATTTGGTAACCAATGTGAGAGACTGGTGGGTAGACTATGGTGCTACAAGCATGTCTGTGGAAACAGGGAAATGTTCACCTCATATCAGAAGGTAGGGGAAGGGGAGAAACTCTACATGGGTAACTCATCTGCAGCACAGGTTGTAGGAAAAGGCAAAGTTGGGCTAAATCTCATTTCTGGCAAGACTTTCACATTGAATGAAGTTCTTCATATTCCGGACATCTACAAAAATCTTGTTTCTTGTGGTGTTTTAGATGATAATGGTTTTAAACTTGTTTTTGAATCTGGAAAAGTTGCTGTCACTAAGGGTAAGGATTATGTAGGTAAGGGTTATAAGACTGAGGGTCTCTACAAACTTAATGTAACCTCTGATGAAATGCATAAAATTGATTCTTCTGCTTATATTTGTGTGTCATTAAATGTTTGGCATGGTAGACTTGGACATGTAAATTATAAGTGCATAAACTGGCTAGCATAGGCTGCATACCCAAATTTAGTTTGGATAATGAACATAAATGTGAAGTATGTGTAGAATCAAAATATGCTAAAAAAACCTTTTAGAAAAAATGTCCAAAGAAATTCTAAACCCTTAGAATTAATTTATTCATACCTAGTTGACATAAAATCAGTTCAAACTAGAGGTGGTAAGAAATGGTTTGTCACTTTTATAGATGATTGTACAAGGTACTGTCACATAGATTTGCTTAAAGGTAAGGATGATGCCTTAGAAGCCTTTAAGATGTATAAACTAGAAGTTGAAAACCAAATGAGTGCTACCATTAAAAATGTTAGGTGTGACCGTGGTGGTGAGTATGTAATTCCTATAGGATACTTTTGCATAGAACACGACATTATACACGAAGTAACCCCTCCTTATTCACTACAATCTAATGGTGTGGATGAACACAAGAACCGAACCCTTAAGGACATGATGAATGCCATTTTAATTAATTCATGATTACCTGCAAACTTGTGGGGGGAGGTCGTCCTCTCGGCTTGCTATCTCTTGAACAGAGTACCCTTTAAAGGATCAGACAAAACTCCGTATGAGCTATGGAAAGTTAGACAACCTTCTTATACATACTTTAAAGTGTGGGGGTATTTGGCTAAGGTTTTCATTCCTCCCCCTAAGAGAAACAAGATATGACCCAAAATTGTTGACTGTGTCTTCATAGGGTATCCTGAGCATACTACTGCATATAGATTTATGGTTGTAAGTTCTGAAATTTCTGAAATTGGTGTGAATACTATTTTGGAATCTAGGGATGCTGTGTCCTTTGGAAATGTTTTTCCATTAAAATCTGATTCTCGCATGATATGTGTTGATCCCCTAGATGTCCCTTCGACCAGTCAGACATTACCTTTAGAGGAGGATGAAGTTGAATTTGAGTCTAGAAGAGGTAAAAGGCTTAGAAGTGAAAAATATTTTGGGCCAGACTTTATAACATGCTTAGCTGAGACTGATCCACAGACTTATAGAGAAGCCATGACTTCTTCTGAAGCTCCATGGTGGAAAGAATCTGCCATTAGTGAAATGGATTCCATTATACAGAATGGACGTGTGAAATTGTAGATTTACCTCTAGGGTGTAAACCCATAGGTTGTAAATGGATCTTCAAAAGGAAACGTAAGGTAGATGGAGTTGTGGAAAAATACAAAGCTAGATTAGTAGCTAAAGGCTATAAGAAAGAAGGTGTAGATTTCTTTGATACTTATTCACCTGTTACGAGAATTACTTCAATTAGGATGTTAATTGCTATTGATGTCATTCATAACTTAGGGATACATCAAATAGATGTAAAGACATCTTTTCTTAATGGTGAATTAGATGAAGAAATTTACATGGACCAACCTGAGAGATTTGTAGTGAAAGGTTGTGAAAACAAAGTTTGTAAACTGAAAAAATCTTTGTATGGTTTGAAACAAGCACCTAAACAGTGGCATGAAAAATTTGATCATATAATGATTTCTAGTGGTTTTTTAAAATCAATAAATCTGAAAAGTGTGTTTATACTAAATTGTGAATGATTCTTGTGCGATTGTATGCTTGTATGTTCATGATATGCTTATACTTGGTATAAACATGGATGTAATTAATTCTACAAAGAACATGCTAAATGAGAAATTTGACATGAAAGACTTAGGCCCCGCTGATGTGATCTTAGGGATGGAGATTCGAAGAAATTCTAATTGATATAGTCTTAGTCAATCTCATTATGTTGAATCTGTGCTTAAAAAATATAATCAGTTTGATTGTAAACCTGCTTGTAATTCGTATGATCCTTGTTGTAGACTCAAAAAGAATAAGGGTAATGGAGTTTCACAACTTGAATACTCATGTGTTATAGGAAGTATGATGTATCTGATGAATTGTACGAGACCGGACATTGCTTATGATGTGAGTAGGTTAAGTAGGTATACCTGTAATCCGGGGCAGGAGCATTGGGATGCACTTATTAGAGTGCTGAGGTACTTGAAGTACACTTTGAACTTTTGTTTAAATTATGAGAGATACCATGCAGTCCTTGAAAGATTTTGTGATGCAAACTGGATATCAGACTCAGAGGAGTCTAAGTCTACGAGTGGATATGTTTTCACTCTAGCAGGTGGGTTTGTATCTTGGAAGAGTTCCAAACATACATGTATAGCTCGATCCACTATGGAATCAGAGTTTATTGTGTTAGATAAAGCAGGAGAGGAAACCGCTTGGCTAAGATGCTTTTTAGAAGAAATTCCTATCTGGCATAGGCCTGTGCCAGCTATATCTATACATTGTTATAGTCAAGCTGCATAAGCTAATGCTAAAAACAGCAACTATAATGGGAAGTCTATACACATTCGTAGAAGATATAATTCCCTGAAACAACTAATCTCAACTGGCGTTATTTCTGTTGACTCTGAGAGGTCTAAGGAAAATATCGCGGACCCTTTGACGAAAGGTTTGTCCAAGGAGATAGTTAGTAATGCATCAAGGAGGATAGGGCTTAAGCTCATTAAATGAACTTGCCATGAAGGATACTCAACCTTGCTGACTGGAGATCCCAAGATCAAGGTTTTGAATGAGACAACTAATTCGTGGTGGGTTAAAGGAAACACTATCAGAGAATTTCATTCCCTGTCCCTTCCCTATGGTATAGACGTAATAGTATGACTGCATGTGAAGGATGATTTTTTATTAAGTCTTAATGAGTTTTATAGTTTCAATTTAAGATTGTAGTGGGGTGTAGCAGTAAACACTCTTGATGGAACACACCTATCTGAATGTGGAAGTGGGCCGCTTCCTATAAGAATTGAGATGATTCTCTAGAGCATTCTGAGAAAAGGGATACGTCCAGGGCCAAAATGGACACAACGACACGAACTTGACAACGCCTAGAGTGATATCACGCGTGGAAGTTATTGATGAAGTACACCAAACGATGACAGTTCAAGACATAGCGTTCACTGTCCATCAAGTAGTTCCGGTAATTTCTCACTAAACAAATGTTCAAGACCTTATGGACACCTATTGCCTATAATGGTGTTTCTCGCTTTCTGATTTCTGATTTCTGATTTTCATCGGGTTTTCATTCATGTGGGGTATTGTTGGAGAAAATGATCTTATTTGTTTTGTTTTTGGTCTTGGGTTAATTGGAATTTAGGACCAAGGGGTCACTAAGGAAACTAGCTCATTTTCACTATTTTTGAATGAAGCCCTTAGTCTCACATAGGAGAAACTAAAGATGTTACCTCTCCATATATTACTTAGAAATTTGCATCTAAGGGAGGCCCCTTAGGGGTTAACACACTTTTGTGTGAGGGAGAGGACTTAGGCTATGGGTTAGTTGGTCCAACCACACATTTCACACACGCGCGGTGCTTCGCACCGAAGCACACACGCCGCCGTCGTCCGTCCGGTCGGGAAGGCGGGCGGGCGGGACGGGCTCGGGCTCGGGTGCGGGTGCGGGTGCGGGTACGGGTGTGGGTGTGGGTTAACCAAGACTTATCTTTTTGGACAAAATATTTTTGAATTATTTCCTGAAAGAATTTAAAATTAAATTAAACTTTGTCTTTAATGCGGGGGGGCGCCTGACCCGGGGAGTATAAATTTCTTACCAAAAAATTTCTTTTACAACTTTATGTGTCATAAAGCACATAAATTTTTTATTAATTAGAAAAATTATTTTCCTTAATTGCTACATTGATTCACTCCCCATCTTTGCCTATAAATTGAAGTTGACTTCTCCTTTCCAAATCATCCCAGAACAGGCTACTATCCCTAGCTCTTTTCCCCTCTTCTTGCTTTGTTGTGCGCATTGCTTGTTTATTTTTCATTCCTTCATATCTTGTTGTTGAGTTCGTTGAGTGGGTGATTTGTATTGTGCTAATACAATCATAATGGGCAGTTCTATCCTGGACACATCTCCGTTGTGGGGGTATAGCATCTCTCATTCTTGAGGAGTACCCGCATATTATTGTGTTAAGGACAATTTGCTGAGCAGGTGACTCTGTCCTTTGTGTGCAACTTTGGCACTGGACGTTCCCAAAATGGGTACTATCAGGTCGGGTGAATTCGATAATAGACGTCTGTTGGCATTCCAGCCTTTCCTTCCCCTTTCAGGGCAAGAAAATCCAGTACCTCTTGGTCGGGCGTTTCCAGAAATATTACTCAAAAGAATCGACACAATACGCCTAGTCGATTGGAATTGAGAAAATTCTGTCCCTATTGTTGCAAACATACAATTCATGGGGAGATAAAGAAATAGACCGAACCAGAGGTAGAGGGTGTGTGTGCTACCCTTCAAAGTAACAAGAATAAATTACATATAATATATAGAAACAAATCAACTCAATTCAGAGATTTTATGTTAACGTTAACATCTTCTGTTTCAATATTTTTATTGTTGCAGATATAACATTTTATGCATAAAAAACATTTGTTTTTTTTAATATTTATAAAAACCGAATCATAACAAACTTTTTGAGTCAAAGAGAATACCATTTTTATTTATTTTTTGGTATACACAGAAAGAATTTTACTATACACATCTCGTGCCTCAATAAAATCTAGGACAAACTCAGTTGCAAAACCCCAATAAATTACCATCCAATATATGCCCAGGTCTATTGCACAATGAACCTGAATCTTATTTCGGACCGTTTCAAAGACAATTTCTACCTATAGATCGTTGAGTCTCCGATTATCTTATTTCAGGATTCAAGTTTCATTAACTATCCAAGACATGTCCGCTCGTGGGTTTTATTATATCACAATATTATAATGCTCAAAACTTAACCCACCTAGAAATACAAAAGAAAGTTTTACATACCGAGGCATTAGATATCTAGTATATCAACTTAATCAGTTAATTACATGTTCTGAACAAAGATTAATCCCAAACTAATACCCTCTCTCTACACATAAAAATTCCCAATTTCAAATAGAGTGTAAGCATATACAAATATAACAAAATCTAACTCACGAACAACGCTGCACCTCCCAACTTTTAATTCTGAGACAATAACGTATAATGAATGAATAAATCATATAATCTTAATCTTGATGACAATAATAAAATCGATAACAATGATAAAGATGATTATGATGGTAGTTGTTGGAAAATAAAAGGAGGACGACATGTGTAAAACGATTAACGAAGGAGACAGTGAAACTAAGAAGAATGAGA
>JAJJMC010006585.1:1770498-1812965 GCA_023531435.1 Papaver californicum
TATAGCAACACTCTTTCTAGAGGTGTACCCGATAAATATCGAGTTAATGGCAGTCCGTTGAACAGGCGACTCCATCTTTCTGTGTGTGTGTGATTGTCTGAGTGTTCTGTTTTTTTAACCAATAACCCATTTCTAGTCTCTGTTTGGTTTGCTCATTGTTTCATGAATTTTATCCAACATTTAGTCATTAGAGCGTCCATAATGGCTGGATCGGAAGACGGACCAAATCTATTTATGGTTTTTGGTCCGTCAAAACCATACCACAGCGGGACGATCAAAAATGATCTTTGGTCCGTTTTTGACATTGTTCAGGACCAAACTTGGTATTTTTTCCGGACCAAACCCATTATACTCGAGCGGTGGTGTAGGTAACCGTCTGATTCTAAGCGGGTGTATAGTGAACCGTCTGATGACAGGCGTTACTCTAACGTTACGCTTGAAAACACGGGCGTTAACTAAATCTCCGCCTGATGAAGCGTTCATCCAAGATTACGCCTGGTGAAGCGTGCGTCTAGGATCACACCCACTAACAAGCGGTAACCAAATGACCGCCTAATGACCGCGGTAACAAGCAGAATGCTAGACCTCCGTCCGAGTGTAGGCGGCATCCTAAACGTCCTCCTAAGATAGTTCATTCTAACCGTTGCTCCATACGTCCGTTTATGAGTTTCATACCAAAATGTTGTTGTTCGTTTAAGCATTGCTCCAGACATCCGTTTGAGGAATGTTGTTGTTCCACTCGAGCCTAATTAGGCTATCATCATATTAGCCTAATTAAACTCTCAATGCCATTCATATTTGGTGTCATCATATTAGTCCCCTATATGTACTAACATCAACATTCCTCAACCAAACATAATTAAAGTTTAATCAAACTATAATCAAACTAACTAAAGTTTAATCAAACTAATTAAAGTTTAATCAAACTATTTAAACAAAATAAAGTTTAATCAAGCGGCTTTGTAGAAGTCCGCTAGGATTTCTAGGCGGGACGCTAGGGCACTGCTCGTGTTTTACCGCATACACTTTCCTCGCACATGTACACAATAGATCAGGCGTAATGCTAGGAAACCGTTCCATCAGGCGTTTGTCTAGTAAAGCGCCCTTCCCTGGGGCGTGCGTCTAGGAGTCCGTCTATCATCATGCTAATCTTTGTTACCGCCCACATCAAGCATTCGACCAGATGTCCGCCTCACACAAACGTTACGTTAGACAACCGCCCGTCTCAACAAGCGTATACCCAGACGCCCGCCCAACAACAAGCGTTATCCTAAAGCACCGTTCGATCATTTTTAGTCTTTGAACCGTTGTTTTTGGACCGGACCAAAGAATAAAATTTTTACTCTTTATTTTTTGGTAACGGTCTTACCATTGTGGATGCCTTCAGGGAAGAACTAAAATAAAAAAATAAGTTACTTGGACTAGATGCTGTGAAAAGCATACCTCATTATCTGCGTCCCATATTAAAAAAAAAGAAAGAAAAAGAAAGTAGATGCAACGTATTTACTACTAGACAAGAAAATTTAGGAAATAAGGAAAGAACAAGAAAGACGAAAAAGTTTTAGGTCAAACCGGAAGTGAGCAGTGAGTACTGGTACAATTCGGTGAAGGGACAATTCAGAAGCTGCACAGCATAGATAATCGATAAATAACTAAGCAAAAACGAAAGAAGTTAAAGAAAAGCGAAGAGAAACAACAGAGGTAAAGTTCCCTAAACAGTAACTCTCTATTCTCCGGTCAATCTCACTCCATTTCCTGTCACCAGTCACCGCTACATTTTCTCACTCCATCAGTAGTAAAACAAAAAGAAAAGTCCGATTGCTTTAACTTTTCAACTCCTCACTCTCCTACAGTCTTATTACTTCTTTAAAGAAAGAATTCTTAAACCCTACCAAATCCCCTCCTCCCATTACCAATTTTATGTCTCTAACAATGGAACCCTTCAAGTTACTCAAATTCTGGAGAAGTGTTAGTGGTGCTGCCACTGAATTTACTAAGGATACTGACATCAAAACAACCACCATGAGCTCGAGTGGAACTGAAGAAGAAGAAAAACTTGATGAGGGACCATTTTTTGGTTTAGAATTTAATGCACTTGTTGATGTTGATACTGATGATTGTGAAGGTGAATATAGTAGAGAAGATGAAGCAGATTGTGAATCAGCTGGAACCGATAATGATAGTGAAAGAGAATACAATTTTAGTGGTTCTATCAGGAATTAACTCTAATCTTTCGTTTTCTGATAATCTTTTATTTAAAGGACATTTTCTTCAGCTTGTTAGCGATGATGAACCTCATTCAAAGACTATCGAAAGAATATCTTCAATGTTAAACTTAGATTTCAAGAAACCTTTAAAGCCAAGCACCGAGAAGGTAGAGAACAACGGTGATTCTCCATCTCCAAAATTCAAGAAACAAACTTCAATAAAACAGAGAGTCAAGGTGGAAGAAGTTCCAATCATCTCAGTATTTACTAGAGAAGAAACCACTTTAATAAAGAGTCTGGATGATGAAATTGCTTTAGCAGATAAGAAATTCCTTAAAGGTGTTGTCAAGAAGTATATGAAGATGATCAAACCACTTTATGTTAGCGTTTCCAAGAGTTCCAAGAGGTACGGAGACAAATCTAGGTTTTATAATGGGTCTGTAACAACATCACCTCTACAGAGATCTTCTTCTAAGAAATACAAAAAAGAATGTGAAGATAAATTTGAGACATTCAGTAACTGTAAGTCCCCTAAACAGGGGAATTTACCATCAGGATTAAGAGTTGTTTGTAAGCATCTAGGAAAAATCCGATCTGCGTCAAATTTTGCTGTTGTTTCTCCAGTGGCATTACCATCTCATAGGCAAGACGATTCTCTGTTTCAACATGAAGATATACTGAATGCAATTCTTCATTGCAAGAAATCCTTCAACACTCTTAGAGGTATAGATAGATCTAACTTTTTTTAATCTTTCTCAAGAAAGTTATAAGTTTTAAGTTAAATTTCAAAGTACAGTCCTCTGATTTTAGTTAAATCATCTCAACTGATATTACTGTGTTTTCTAATTCAGATTCATCACTGCTCTCAAGATCTATATGTTAGACTTTTTCCATATGACCTAAAATTAAGGGAAAAAGAATATGATCCATATGATGGTAAGTTACAACTGATCAAGGTAACCCCCACTATTCTCTCACATTTTTAGAAAACCACCCAATATATCTATCATGCCAACTACTCTATGATGGCTAGAGTTAGTAAAAAGGAAGTGATAGCAAAAATCAGTGAATCAAGGTCACCAAATTCACTCTCATAACTTAATACACCATCTAAAAGTGAGAAGGAGGGTTTGGAACCAAAGTTCATATCAACTAAGAAATTGGGGCATACTAAAGGTTAAGCTTTCAAATTGCAATGAATGGAGGTACACAAAATCAACCTCTTTTATTGCTTCCGATTTTATTATTGTATGTTCATTTTGTGATTAAAATATACATGTAGATACATTTAGGTTTACATTTGATATCAGAGCCTGTAATCACCTCTGCCTTGCTCGCTATGGAATTATATATGTTTTTACAAGTAGTTCTACTAGACATGTTTCATTTGGAAGAGTTCACTGATGATAGTTCACTAATGTATGTTTCTTTGTCTAAGGATTGTAAGTTTGTTTAGTCACCTTATTCTTCGAGTACGAGTACTGTTCCAATTTCGAGACTATCTTTACTTGTTCATATGTAGGAATGAGATTCATGTCTTTAGTTCTTATCTCTTTAGAAGCATGCTTGTTAGTTGGACCGTAGACAGTATCAATTTGTAAGTTGAAGTGTTGAGTTTTGTGAATGGTACACTCAAAAGTTTTGACTACAAAATTATGCTTTCAATCCTGGTGGACCAAGTGAGATGAAAATTGCAGGTTGATTGACTGTGCAATTAGTTAACTGAAATTAACTGATCCGAAACTCTTATTCTTATTCGTAGAAATGGGAACACCTGATTTTATCATTAATGAGATGTATGAGTATATAATATGCATAACATGTTGATCATGAAGTTGATTGCTAACATGTGAATGAAATATATGTTTTATGATTGTGAATGGGAAAGTCATTTGCAAAACAACATAACAATCTACTGGATTGAAATGTTGTTTCCTGTGACTTGTATCCCAAGCCATAGCTGTATGCCTATTCAAGCAGCAACAGAGCTGTTAACCTTTATAAAATGTTGCATCTACTCTCCTAAATGGAGTCCTTCTGTTTATGAAGATGCATGTCAAAAGCTTAATGGAAACCATATTAGTTTCCTGCTTTCCATACTAAACTGTCATGTCTGTCCTGCTAAAGAGAAGAGCTTAGAAACTGGTTCGGCTTTTCCTTCAAAAAAAAAAAAAAAAAAAAAAAAGAACTGGGCACATTAATGATATATGTTGCCTAATGAATTTGCAGCAGACATTTTATGATTACACATTCATAAATACTATTGAAGATATTTTAGTTTTAACAATTTAATCCTAACATTCTAGCAAGATGGAAAGTTCTGGAATCAAGTTAAGAATTATATCGACATTTTTTTTCCTTAAGGGTGGACGTTTAATAAGTACACTAAGATTAGTGGACACTGGTTGGTGGGCTAACAATCTTGTCCTTATATTTAGACTTTAGTGGATGCATCTTTGGGTCGCTGAATGTTCCATGTATCTTGGCCTCATTTTGGACATTCAATCGGTTTACTGTTTAAACCATTTTGAGTTCAATCTAATGTGGAAATACGGCTAAAATTTATAAATGAAATTGGAATGTCTACAGTTGTCTAAACAATATGTTTAATCATATTAATTTTTGTTCCAATATAATTGTGTATATTTTTTGTTGACATGTACAATGGTTATAAATAATTAGTTATATATATATATTATGACCATTAGGATTGTGCATAAATAAAGATTAAAGAAATATGTCAAGTGATTTAATAATTTTAGTAATTAGAGAGTAGCCACAACATCTCTATTTATTTAAAATTTTCTTAAGAAATCACATGTGGAAACTAGACATGAATTTGTAATTAATCATATGTAATATGATGAAATATGCCCACAGGAAATTTTATTATATTTGTATGATTAATTGAGGTGAAATATTAAATTATGTTCCTTAATATACCCACAGGAATTAAGGAATGAATATGGTTTAATAGTTTCATCATGTAGTTATGAATCTAATTTGAGTAAGACTTTAGCCCACAGGCAAGTTTTATCTCACTAGATTCATATTTTTATGCATGACTTGCATTGGTAAATCATGATTAAGTTTAAGTCTCAAATTGTTTTGTTTATAAGCATGTATAAATTTTTCTTTGCAACAATTTTAACTGGAAACATTTCTGATGTCAATTGTGACATTCCTGAATTAAAGGGTGATAACTATAAGGTGTGGAAAGAAAGAGTGCTTTTACAATTGGGGTGGATGGATATCGACTATGCTATTCGGAAAGACGAACTAACTAAGACTAGTACTCTAGATGCAGTTGATCTTTATGAAAAGTGGGATCGATCTAATCGTCTTTCAGTTATGCTCATAAAGACCAAAATTTGTGCTAATATTCGGGGTTCTGTTGATAAGCATACTAAGATTAAAGATCTCCTTAAAGCCATTGATGAGAAGTTTATAAGTTCTGACAAAGCTCTTGCTAGCACCTTAATTATGAAGTTTTCATCCATAAGGCGCAATGGGTTTAAGTGTGTGCGTGATTATATCATGAGCGTGAGGGCTATTGCGGCCCAACTTAAGGATTTGGAAGTTACCATGTCTGACTCTTTCCTAGTTCATTTCATTTTGTGCACTCTTCCTCCACAATATGACCCCTTTAAGATATCTTATAACACACATAAGGATAAATGGTCAATTAATGAACTTATGACCATGTGTGTTCAAGAGGAGAGGAGATTGAGGATGGAAGAGGGCAAAAAGGTGAACCTTACTACTGCTTCTTCTTAAAAGAAGAAAAGGGATCACATTAAGGAAAAGGGAAAGCTTTCAGCTAACCAACGCATAAAGAAGGAGTCTACGTGTTTCTTTTGTAAAAAGAAGGGACACATGAAGAAGGACTGCATTAAGTTTAAGACTTGGCTTGAGAAGAAAGGTAATTTTCTAGCGTTTGTTTATGAATCTAATATGGTTAATATTAATCATAATACATGGTGGATTGACTCTGGTACTACAATCCATGTTTCGAATACCTTGGAAGATATGACAAACCTAAGGAAACCAATGGGAAGTGAACACTACATCTATTCAGGAAGTCAGATGAGTTCACATGTGAAAGCTGTTGGGACATGCAGTTTAATTTTAAGTAGTGGTTTTATTTTGCATTTAGAAAAGACATTTTATGTCCCAGGTTTCACTAGAAACTTGATTTCAGTTTCAAGACTTGTACCTTTATGAATTTCCTTTAATTTTTCCGGATTCTGGTTTTAGTATTCTCAGAAATTCTGAAGTTATTTTTTATGGTATTTGTCTATCGTCTTTATTTGCAAAATGATATCACTCATAGTTCTATGCATGTTAATATTGAGTTAAAAAGATGTATTATGAATGAGGACTCCTCAATTTTGTGGCATCGGAGATTAGGACATATCTCCATTGAGAGAGTTAATAGATTGGTAAAGGATGGGGTACTTGGTACTTTGGACTTTACTGATTTTGATACGTGTGTTGGTTGCATTAAGGGAAAGCAAACTAACAAAAACAAAATTAGTGCCAAAAGAAGTTCAAACCTATTAAAGATCATACACACGAACATTTGTTGTCCAGACATGAACGCTAATGATACGAAATACTTTATCACCTTCATAGATGATTATTCACAATATATGTCTCTTTACTTGTTTCGTTCCAAAGATGAAGTTTTGGATGCCTTTAAATTGTTTAAGGTTGAAGTAGAGAAACAATGTGGTAAGCACATTAAGATTGTGAGATCAGATAGAGGTGGAGAGTACTATGGTAGATTTCTTCATAGCACTAAAATTGTGGAATCAAGACTAAATTTCTTGAGAATGACTTGATTAGTGGGAGTGATCAATTCAGGATATTGTTCCTGAAAAAGATAATGATCAACTTCCACCAAGTGCAGCACCCATTGTAAAAGGTGATCGGTTCATCTTGGACCAATGCCCCATGAATGACATTTAAAGGGAACAAATGAAAAATGTTCCATATGCTTCAGTTGTTGGTAGCATTATGTATGCTCAGGTCTATACAAGACCCGACATTTCATATGCCGATGGAGTATTAGGAAGATATCAAAGTAACCCAGGAATCGATCACTGGAAGGCTGCGAAGAAAGTGTTGAGGTACCTTAAGGGTACTAAGGATTACATGCTTATATATAGACTAACAAATAGTCTTGAAGTGGTAGGATAAGTTCGTTTATTATTTTGAGGCTACCTCACATGGTGTATGGCTGAAAGGATTCATATCTGGGCTAAGAGTTGTTAACTCTATTAGTCGACCAATAAGAATGTATTGTGACAATTCAGTTGCTGTCTTCATGGCTAAGAATAATAAGAGTGGAAGTCGAAGTAAACACATCGACATAAACCGTAAAAGAACGTATGCAAGAAAAGAAAGTGATCATTGAACACATTAGCACTGATAATAGCTGATCCCTTGACTAAAGGCATGCATGTTAAAGGATTCAAGAATCATGTAGTAAGGATGGGACTTGGTCCCATTATGTAGTAAATTCTTTATGTTTTTCTGAAGCTTTCATTTAGTTGGATTATTTCTCATTTGGAATTATGTACGTACTTACTTTGGTTATCTTGTTGAGAAATATCATTATAGTTTGACCTAGAGTAAACATATGGTTTACTCATTAAGTTAAGTATGAGTGGTGATAGACTAAATATATTGTGATACATGGAAGATTAATTTTTGCTCTTAAAAGAGGATTAGTCGCCATGATCCGTATATGGAGTCTCTCGTGAAATGGATCAAGTGGGAGAATGTTAGACTTTTTCCGTATGACCTAAAATTAAGGGAAAAAGAATATGATCCATTTGATGGGAAGTTACAACTGATCAAGGTAACCCCCACTATTCTCTCCCATTTTTAGAAAACCACCCATTATATCTATCATGCAAACTACTCTATGATGGCTAGAGTTAGTAAAAAGGAAGTGATAGCAAAAATCAGTGAATCATGGTCACCAAATTTACTCTCATAACTTAATACACCATCTAAAAGTGAGAAGGAGGGTTTGGAATCAAAGTTCATATCAACTAAAAAATAGGGGCATACTCAAGGATTAAACTTTCAAATTGCAATGGCTGGAGGTACATAAAATCAACCTCTTTTATTGCTTCCGTTTTAATTATCGTATGTTCATTTTGTGATTAGAATATACATGTAGATACATTTAGGTTTACACTCTAATGACCCTTCTCATGAGAAATCGATCGATTTATATTCTAAAGAAATGAAGTTCTTCGACCAAGATGAAGCCGAGAATGAAGAATATATTGATCTTTGATCAGAAAAGATATTGAATCAGATTAATTAATCGATTAAACCCTTTTTTAAGTTCCTTCTCTTTTTTAAGGTATTAACGGCATATTCGAGATTGCATATTTGTTTGTTTTCTTTACAACATCGAGATTGCATATTTGTTTGTTTTCTTTACAACATCGATCCTAACAAGTAGTACAACAAATAATTCTGATAGTACTGCCCAACCACATCGATGGCAACATTATCGATTGAATGCACGATGCCGTGTATGTAATTTAACGCCAGAAGAGAGATCTTGCTGGGTCGCAAGGCATACTGAATCTCAAAGGCAAAGGCGTCGTGCAAGACAACATCAATTACGTGGTTCTTTAGAAACTGGACGACAAATTCGACTACAGAGACATACATTTGAACTAGAAAGATAACATGTTGGGTATCGATATGCCGTTGGTACGAAAACACGACCAATGAACGTGGACCTTCGGATGGAGTATTGGCCGGTAAGTCGTCCTTATGTTTAGGAGTAACCAAATTAAAATTGTGGTGATTCAAATTTACATTCACTCAAAGAACTGTTTTTGTTTTCAAACAGGTGAACAGTCCATGAATAGGATAGCTCCAGCTATTCCAAGAGGTGCACGCTTAACTAGCATAAAAAGATTGGTGCGAGATCACAACTGCACTACTACAGAAGCTTTTGGTAAGAGTTGTACATTTAACACAACACAAGCAGTAAAAAACAAATCTATAAGAATCATAAGAATTCATTGATTACATTATGATTTATATTTCGCGTATTTTTGGTTACAAGACAACAATCTGTGAACTGGATTCGTCAATCTATTACAGAAGATTTATATTTCGTGCATATTTGGTTACATCAAGTGTGAGGAAGATTTGGGTAATATTTTGACTTTGTTGTGCTTATTAATAAACTACTCTTTTGTTCACTTTAGACTTATTCTTTTTTGTTAGATCAATTACTCATGGATATTGCTGCTCTCCTACATACATATTCTCAATCTCATTCGACCTGGAACTGGTATACCTTCTCTCTCTGATTCATTCTTCTTTTTTTCCTTTTTCTATTGATCAAGAAAGAACGATCTTTTTTTTTTTAATTGATTCATGTGTTGGTTGATTTTCTAACACGTTATGCCATTATTGCAGGGAAATGCACCTGATCCTCTACAAATGCTACCAAAGTGTGCCTCAACATCGACATACCAGTTGTTGTAGCAATGAAGGAAAGGTGTGTTGTCCACTTCCCTCTTCCTTCTCTAAGATTATCTTTTTCTGATGTTGGTGCCATTGTATAGTGTAGCAAAATGTCAGTTTAAAACCATTCTTTAATGCATATGTTGTGTAATTAAAGCTTTGTTGGTTTGATGTTTTTTTCCGTCAATTCAGTTTAATATAAAACTTTAGTTTGCCCGTTAATTCAGTATAGTATTCCATTATTTGGGAGATTGTGGTCCGTCAATTTAGTATAGTATTTTGTTATTTCCCATTCATACTTCAGTTTGCTTGAGGATACATTTCCCAAACAGTATAGTATATTTGTCCATCCCTACCTGCGATCGAGATTCTAATATAACCATACAGGCACGTAAGAGGGATGTAAAAGTTCATGTAACCAATTCAAAGGGTTAAATTCTTGACGGTGCAAAGATCCTCTTCAGGCCTAGGCATAACAAACTAAGCTTCCCGATTGGCTCAGCTATACAGAAGTATATCCTAACAAACGGAGCCTACCAGAGTTGGTTCACATCTAGGTTCACTGTGACAGTGTTTGAGAATGAGCTGAAGTGGTATGCCACTGAAAACATTTGTTGTTCGAAGTCACACAATCTTATGGCCTGACGCGAAGTACCAACTGTGGTGGGTAAAATCACTTTCACCTGCAGAGCTCAAAGCTGCAGCAGATAAGAGGGTTCAATTTGTTGTCTCGAGACACTAGATAATCTATGGGAACAAAAAAATTAAGGGAAATTTGTTAGTTGGGATGTTATTAATGAAAACTTACACTTTTCATTCTTTGAAAGTTTGCTTGGGGCAAATGTTTCACAAGTTTTTTTTCCAGAAAGCACACCATCTTGACAGAAGAACGACCATGTTTATGAATGACTACAATACAATACAGCGAAGTTAAAATAACCCTAGAGAAATGACAGGTGAACCCTTTATCATTTTTTTTTAAAATGAGATTACATTATCATCACTTCAAATCCTTCAATTGTCTATTATGGCTTATATGTTTAAGTAATTGTGTTAAGTTAATCTGGGATTTTTTGATCTACCTCCGAATGAAATTAGTGGTTCAATCTCCAAGAACTTCAGTCACCCAAGCAAGTTTGGAACAGAATTTGTTGATTGAATATTCAATGATAGCCAGCTTGAATTTCACTTAGAGAAATGGCTATGGTATTAGGGCTTTAATCTGTGTTGAGTGCATTTGTAGAAGATGTTACGTACTTTATTCTTTCCTTCATAACAGTTGCTGCTGTCTTTGTTGTTTTCTTATTGCTTAATGCGACCATGATAAATTTTGATTACATTTGTAGAATTAGTGTTCTCATGTAATGAAATTTTGTTGTTGTTCTGATTTAATGAATACCTATTGTTTCGTTACAGGTTCTGGTTTTCTTAGCGTTATCATTGCAGGTTGAGTAAAGAAGAAGGTTTAAATTGGGATCTATTTAGTCCTAATCATAGAATTTTAATTATTGCTGTTGCTGCTGCTGCTGCTGTGGATTTGAAGAAATCTCACCAGATTTGGAAGCTTAAAAAAGCCATTGATTTGAGGGTTTGTATAAATCATCTCATTTAAAATTCGTTTTTGGTTTACTTTTTTTTTTTCTTTTTTTTGTTTGAATGTTGATTTTGTATGTATTATGTAGATTAGGGTTTATGGAAAATGAAATTTTTCGTTTTGCTTTCTTTAAAGATGTAAAGGACAAATTGATTTCGTAATTACACATACTTGGAAACCTGTTTGAGCCACCATTACAACATTGCTGTTTCTTTGCTGCATATATTCAGATCCTAATTTGCTCATCTTCAGTTGATGTTATTTTTACCCTTATTAATTTGTGAATACGGCTTTTGATTTGGGTTTTGTATAAAATTCTGCTTATACTAGATTATTTGTACTCAAGAACCTCTTTTTTGATCTTCATTATATGATTTTCTTCTCTACAAATTTCCCTGTGTTACCTTCATTGTTTTGTTTTCCTCATTCGACATCCTTTTCATTTCGTATCTATCAGTGGTATTTTTTTAAGTGTTTGGGATGAAGCTGAATTTTATGTTTTCTTTCACTTGCAGGATCAGGTGTTGCTAAGCATGCAGGAGAAGCTGGATAATCTATGTGAGCAGGTGAGGTGACCACTATGAAGGACCAGGTTGACATAGTTGAGGAAGGCATTTCATTCAAAAAAACTGAAGAAATTCCATTCAGTAAGGACATAAAACTGGAACAAATTATTATTCCTGCTTGCAAATGTCGTCTTTGTGATCATCGGGATTTCTCAAATGGGTTGATGGTGAAGAAATTATTTGTGGAAACTGATGTGAAATTATAAATATTTAGATGGGTGACCTAACTGTTGGTGCATTTCATTTGATTATAATATGTTATAGAAAGGCTTTGGTGAGAAACCAATTGGTGGAGATGAAATGTTCAAGTTCAAACCAGTCATGGGTGGGGCAGAGCAAGAGGAACGCCGCATGTCTCATCTATCTGATTGGGGTTCCAGTGTCACATCTGCTGCAGATATCCAGGAAGTCTAATATGAAAGTTTTTTACTCACCAAAAGAAGTAATATCTTAATTTCTATATACAGTGTAACTCCAGCAAATTCCTACTATAGTATCCTGGCAGAAGATGGAGCTTGAATTGTGGCCAGCTCTGCTCGATGGAGACCAGGAATAGTATGAGATGAGTGCTGGAAAGGTAGATTCTGGCATTTTCATTTTTACAGTGGCTGAATATCTTTGTAAACTTCAAGAAATTAGAACCTTTAGATGGAATAATGGCCCAACATGGATAGGACTAGAGGGTCATTTCGATAAACCTAATATTCCTTACATGAGAGCTGCAATTGATACTCTTGCTGCAGCACGAGTTCCCATATGGCTCACAGAAGTCGATGTACGGGGAAGACCCAAATCAGGTATACCATTCATGATAATTTGGAGTGGAATCTCAAAACAGATTTTGATATTAAAGCTGAAAAGTGAAATGATAACTTTGCGTTTCTTTTTTATTCAGGCACAGTACTTGGAGCAGGTCCTGAGGGAAGCGCATGCTCACCCTGCGGTGCAAGGGATTCTCATGTGCACAGCTAGGGGTCCAAGTGGATGCTGGAGAATGTGTCTGATCTCAAACCCAAAAATATGGCCTCTGCTTTTTAAAAAAAGTCATGAGTTTGATTTCATTAGATAGGTCTCTGTCTTCACACACAAACCACTAAACTACATTACACATTTTGGAACACTATGAAATCACTTCGTGTCACCCTTTTTCGCATGAACCAAGTAATCATGTCATTGGCAAGTTCTTTCCAAAAAAATTAGATTCTGTTTTGCAAGTGAATTGAGCAATCAGGATCACTGAGAAAATGAGTGTGAGTACAGATTGGTGTTTGGTGTGGCATGGTTTTAACATGTGCTTGATAAACATCTAGCGAAATTATAAACATTGAACTTGAAACTGTTAGGTGTGGCTCTTTCAGTTGCAATTCTTCCTAATTTAACGGACCAAAAAGTGGCAACCATGGTTCTTTTAGTATGCGGTCCCAGCACTCTATATTGCAGAACGTGAATGCTCACATGATATAGGTGTGGAAACATAAGTATACCATATCCATTTGGAATGGATAGTAACAATCGTTACCTCAGTGATGGTTTTAAGGTATAATGCAATTACTCTTACAGTCCTCCAGTTGCATTTCTTAAATCAGGGCATGCTGATCGTCTCTACCAAATCTTACAACTAACCCAATACAATATGTTGAGCATTTCAGTAGGTCACTCAGTTATTCATCCTTTCTCCCGTGTATGTGAAGATGAATGGGAAATGGGTCTATTAGCAAGGAAGAGGGTCCCTTAGACAAAGAGAAAACTACTGATCCTGCAGATGAGGGCACAAAAGTTGGCAATGCTAATTCCACAGATGGGTCTCGTTTCCTGGATAAAGGCAAGGGTAAGGAGGATGAAGTAGAATTTTTCGTATAAGAAGAGAAGGCCTATCAATGGCTTGTATCCAAAGGCTTGTTATCAGTTCCTCATAACTTTACCCCAGTCGAGACAGATTTCGCTGCTGCCGCTGAGGTGTCAACGTATGAAAGATTCTACCTTTGACGCGATGCGACATCCTTGGCTCCGGGATCAATGTACTCCAGTGCATCCGAACTTCGATCTTAGTCTTCTTATGTTCCTAGTGGAACTGACTTTCCTTACTAATGGGGAGGCGTACTCTTTTCCTCCACAATCTATTATACAAGTAAGATTTTGTTTTTTTGAAGGAATTGCGGGGAAAAATACATTCAATTTCAAGTATTAGTACTTGCCCCTATTTTTTTGCCAAAATTCATAAATGTTCTTGGACCACCCGCTGTAATGCTTTTGTTATGTTTGTGCTTGCAGCTTGCCCGCGGGCAACATGCCGCATACTCTCTCTACAAATTCTTTGAGGGT
Organism: Papaver californicum; assembly: GCA_023531435.1. Taxonomy (NCBI): domain Eukaryota; kingdom Viridiplantae; phylum Streptophyta; class Magnoliopsida; order Ranunculales; family Papaveraceae; genus Papaver; species Papaver californicum. The sequence goes on from JAJJMC010006585.1 coordinate 1,784,697, forward strand.
CGATCCATAAAGATAGAGGCCAAATACAGTCAGGTTAAGAAAGAGCTTACGGATGTTCAAACAGAAAATGCCAACATGCGGGAGCAACTGACCTAGAGAATAAAAGAGTTGAAGCGGGACAATGAGGTATTCCGCAAGCAGCTCGCTGATTATTGTAGTCAAGGTTTGTACTCTTTTTCCTTTCATCCCTTTCATCCCTTTCTTGCCTTGTTTGTTCTTTTTCTGAAATTAGCACTGTTGGTCAGCGGGGGAATCGGAATTCTAATGTGTGTCGTATCACGTCAAAAATATTTATTACTTTTTTACTACTTAAAATTTACATGAAGCAAGGGTTAAAAAAGATCGTCCCCACGAGGAGGTCTTGGTTGTTATATGGTTTCAGAATCTTATGTAAAAGGGGAAATTTTCATATTCAATGAAAGTAACTAAACTGATCAAGAAAGCTAAGAAATTATAGAAAAGAATCAAAGAGTAGAGAATATTGGTCAAGGTTTCGTTTTTATTCACAAAACATGTTCTTCTACTAATAATCAGAATTAGTATCTAATCTCGTTTTATCAAAAGCCCTAGAATACCTTGATCGCAAGAATATCCCGTAAATTTCCTCAAGTCATCAACAAACACATTAAAAGATGCGAGTATGAGTATGAATTCTACCAAGAGAACAACTTAACGTGTAAAACCACTAATCAAGTTGTTTGTGGGGACAAATGAATTGAAGGCTAATTTAGGAAAAAATGGGTAAGCAGGTGATAATTCATCAATCCTTAAACATTTGTGTTGTTGAAGCACTTTGTTTAGATTTGAGAGATCAATCTGTAAATCTTGGCCTAAACCAAGCAATGACCATTCCAGTCTTGCTTCAGTCACAAAATAAGAAGGAGAAAGGTTGGTCTTAGGAAGGGAAGCAAGAGAAAAATAAGGTCAGAGTATCAAATGCTGTTGAATGTAGTTGGTGTGAATAGCTATGAACAGGTCTTCTGAGAAGATTAGATGATCAAGATTAAATAACTTGAATTGCTTTGTTTTTAGACTTGTTTAATTGTAAACTTGTTGTCGTGTTTCAGACTTGAAAAACTTGTCTCTCTTGTTCAATAGATTGAACATCTATTTATGTCATAGCTATTGTAACCACTCGACCTCTTTTCTGGAAGAAACTATCAGTGGTTGAGTAGTGGTGAAATGGAGAAGGTGGAGAAGGTGTTGACAACTGCTCTCCACTTCAATTAAGGTTGAATAGTCAGTTACGTACTCAACTGACCACTCCTCTACTCAACTGCTATCGATCTTTTCAGAGTTTCTCTTTTAGTGGGTGCAATGCTGCAACATATCCCCCCATTTGTGACATTTGATGTCTCATATAATAATATAGTATTAAGCACTACTGATGGTTAGTCGATTGACACATGTTCAATGGGTCTCTTGATTAAAAACTGGTCTTGCTTGACTCGATGATGAGTCTAGCAGACTAAAAGAAATATGTCTTGCTTGACTAGCTGATGAGTCTAGAAGACTAAAATAAAATAGATACGTCTTGCTTGACTAGCTAATGAGTCTAGCAGACTAGAAATATGTATTTATTTGGGAATATGGATTAGTGTGTCCATCTTAGTCAATTTTGCATTGACATGTTTATTTTATAAAGATAAGTGTATGCTTCCGAGCATGAAAGATTGTATGTGAAGCCTCATACAAAGATATATATGAGAGAGGTCTAGTATAGTTTAGGATTTGTCAAATCCCTAATTTATTCACGTGAAAAGAAGACAAGGAGACCAAGTTTTGGCCCTCACATGAAGAGAGGAGAGGAGGGGCGTCAAGCTCTAGTCTTGAAGCGGGAGTCTCATGTTTTACTCTTTGTGCTCAGCCTCACATGTTGAGGGTAAAAAAGTAAAACACCATCTTTTGACAAGGAACAAGACACTCAAAATTTTGATAAGAGTCTAGACGCTCATGATAAGAGTCTAGACGTCAAAATTTTCAAAAGAGTCTAGACGTTCATATTTTACTTTTTCCACTAAGCCTCACATGTTAAGGGTAAAAGAGTAAAATTATCAAATATTCGGAGAGAAGCATGATATCCATGCTAAGAATGAAGTCGTGCAAGCCTTGCTTTAGAAAGCAAGACGCACAAGCAAGAAGAGCAAGACGTGTTCACAATTTGGGTTAGCTTCCCTTATTTGCGAAATTAGGGTTTGAAGTTTCTAACACACTTTTGCAACGTTTGTAAGTGTTGTAAAACTGTTTTTCAAACTCTTATTAGGGATGACAGATACCTTTTGACACATTTTTTGCAGCGTTATAATTGTTGTAAATTCTGTTTGCAAACCCTGATTAGGAATTGGGAATTTTGACACGTTTATAAGTGTTGAAAATCAAGCGTTTCAAAACCCTAAATTGAATTATATTCACTTGTTTTGCATTAGTTGTCTCTTTGAGCAAAGGATTAATGCGATTGAGGTGGGATTTAGTTAGTAGAAGATATGAAATTGTGTTTGTCACAATTTTGACATTTAATTTAAGCACATCTGTGGCAGTTTAATTAAATATATATATATATATATACATATATATTAATAGGTTAATATTGGTCAATTTGAACATGAATATTAACATAGGTAATTTTTGGGATTCAGCTGTGGAATATAGCACCCGAAAATAATAGTCAAATTACGTTATACTAGTGGGCAATCCATCTAGGAGCCTAAGAGATTTTATTTAAAAAAATCATATAACATCTGAGAAGGTTGTTGTGTGCGCGAGTGTTGTTCTGATGATTTTGTGTAATGATGAATATTGATTAAATTCATCAATTTGATCGTATATGTTGGCCAGACATATAGAGAGAAGACATGGAAAAGCGCCTTAGAGAGGGTAGGGATTGGCACCTACTCAAGAATTCTTTTGTAGAACTTTAAAAGTTTAGTACTTCTCAGACCAGAGTATTGAGAGGTAATTTACTATTTTACCCTTGTCAAAAACCCACTATCTACACAAGTTTAATTTCCAAGGAGCATTAAGAATCATGAAATTAGGCTAATAAATGCAATCAAACGTGGAAAGCGCACAAATTCAATTTAACAAAGGTAATGATCCACTTGTGATTACTAAGATATATCACTAAAAGCAATAACCACAATTATACTACTTGCATTCAAGGAGTATCACTTTTGCGTGTTATAAACCGTAAATTAGCTATAGATATGAATATGAGTTCAACCAATTTGCAACTTGACTAAAAAAACAATCAAATCATACATGACGATATTTATGGTGAATCATGACCGATAAATATGAGACAAAACTAATTTATTATTCATAGAATCATGTATTGTAAAGTCCAACTATTCCCTAACCAACAATAAGAAATTAGCTACTCATAAATAGGAGTTCACACAATTGAATTCAAGAAGAAAAGAAATTACAAACCCTAGATGTGACAAACTCCTTCCCTGTACGGAATCCATATATCCATTCATTCAATAGAAAACATCATTCTCAGGCCAATAATTTTCTCGGCAGTGATCACTCATCAGTTACTTCTTCAACTGTTTTCCTTCCACTCTCGAATTCAACTCAACTCGTCTCTATTTCTTTCAACAGAGAACACACAGTTTCTCTTGAACTCAATAAACACTTTCTCAACATCACATATTCAATCTTCAATCACCAACAACACTTCCGTTTTCTTCTCATAGCAACAGCAACACCCAGAACCACCAGTGAACCCATCATCTATCTAATTGGAACCCTAACTTCCTTGGCGCACAACTATCTTCTTAACTGAGAACTGCAGCCAAAATCAGATTCCATCTCAATCTCGACTTCAAATCTCTATCATTCTCTCACAGATCCACCTTCTAACTGAATTTCAATTCGACCTCAACCACTCAACTCTTAATGTCGACCTGATCCATAAGAGCCCATTCTCCACAGACCACCATACTTCCTTTCTCTTCTTCTTTAATCTTTTACCGTCATTCCTCACTTTACATGTCCATAAATTACCCCCTCGAGCTCAAATGAACCTGTCGTGATCTCGTAAACTCAACTAGCCGTCGTGAAGGAGCTAGGGCACATGTCTCGGTCACAACCTAAAGAAAAGAAGATGAAATCTTCTGTCTCGACTTTTAGTTCTAGGTTAAAAAGAGAAATAAAGTGGCCCTTGAGCAAATAGGTTGTTGGCCTTTAACAAGTTGAACTCCCTATATCATCTTTAAGAAACAGTAGGACTCCCCCATAGTAATTCTCTGTTTTCCTTTGTAAAACTGGATGCCCTTTAGTAATTATCTGTTTTTCACACAATTGAGACTTGTGTGCTTCTACTCTCCGAGTTCATCAACATCCAATGCCTCCGAGCAATGCCTTGAGCTCCTATTTCTCTTCGTTCACTTCGTGTGACTCCAAAATACCTATAAAACTCAAAACAAACGTAATATACCAAAAATACCAGGAAAATATCTAAGAAAAGCATAGAAAATTGATATTCGAATATGTATTTTATGCACCTATCAAATTCCCCACACTTTCCTTTTGCTAGTCCTCGAGCAAACTAAACAAAACTAATCCTAAAGTAAAATATACAACTCCCTTTCATTGAGGACACGGTTACACTTATCATGTGTAACAAGCCTTTAAACCCTTAGATGTGCCCTAGTGGACGAGTTATAGTCTCGTGAGGGTTTACAACAGGTATACCCACAAAACCTAGAATTCCAACTTTTAAATATTCCAAAACACATGAATCCAAAGAGCTAAGATGTAAAATTTCTGCACATTATTAAGGAGTTAGAATTATCAAAGATTATAATTCTCATGCTTAACTCTTGAGTTAGGAGAAAACCACCATATGAAAGAATCCATCCTCGAGAGCGATTGATTAAGCATTTCGCCCCGACTTCTGCCTAACCAATAGGGTTTTATAAAATTGACACTCAGAAGAAGCACTTTATGGTTCTCATGTGTGCAGGTATGAATGAAAATAGAAATCCTGGACACGTTGAATGGTGGGGAGGAAAAACCTTCCAAACTATATTTGAATACCCCATAAAAACGTGGGAAGAAAAGAACCTTTTTTCTAATGATCTCTAAAAAAGAAAATCAACCACTATACGAGGATGAGAATGCTCACTCACCTTCTCATCCAATCTACAATCAACACCACTCTCACAATATCCTATAGAAATGGCTTCGTTTTCTTCTCAAATTCTTGTTGCTTAAAACTTCTTTATAGATTTCTTCTTACCCATAACCTTAATGAATAAATACAAAAATAAATATACACTAAAGAAATAAAAGCAATTTTTTTTTATTATTATTGTTTTGATTTTTTTTTGAGACAAGAATATGAAATAAAAATTAAAAGAATAACAATGAAACTAATATGTTCGTGGGGGAAATGACTTTACCACTTGATTATTCACTATTTGTATTGTCTCGATATTATAAACTTCACAAAAATTTAGTTCTTTTGATTTCTTCGCTCTTGTGCTTAGTTTTCAACTATTATATATAATTCTGCTCCTTGTATTGTCACTTCGCTTTGAATTTGAATTTTGCTCTTTCTTGTACCGCTGCTTATAAACCTTGAACGTCTTCAACTTTTCTTTGAATTTGTAATGCTCCCCTTGTTGATGATGATGGTGTTTCTATGGACCTGTTGTTGTCGAGAGAGAGAAAACGGTGCCAACTACAAATCAAACTACAAGGTAAGGTTTTTTCGTAATTCTGATGTCACCCTCATCATTGATATAATTAGCACTCAAGAGATCAAAAAGTAGTGCTGAAATGGTGCGAGGTTGAGTAGCTCATCATTCTACTCGGAATTTGCATAGATGAAACACTCTAAACGGACAATATTGTAGGTTTGGTGCCTCACTCATATATACGTAGTCTCCACTAATGATTGATCAACTTCTCTAATATTGTATTCTTTCTGCACCTAATTCACCAACGGCGGTTTATTTCCTTTTTTATCGACTATTATCTCTTAAAAAAAGAAAAAATCCGAATTTAGTTCTTTAATACTTCTAAGTGACTGATTGACACATTTTTGTGTCTTGTTTGTCCTCAAATCTCTATTTTATTAACACTTATTTTGTACTTATTATGGTATTTTAGGTTTTCGTATGTATTTTTGGGAAATAAATATTTGTGGAAAAATTGTCTCAAAAAGTGATAAAGGCACCTGGGAAAAGTGATAAAGGCACCCCAACACAAATTACTAAAGGAACCCATCAGATTTATAAAGGCACCCACTCCACTTTGTTTAAAACCCAAAATTGGTGGGAAACAAATCTCTTACGCATGAAAGTGCCTGAGTTGGTTTGAAGGGCGAGATTTAAGGGATTCAAAAGTTGTTTCGATATCCCAAAGTGAAGAAAGAGTTTAAACATACCAAAATACATCATCAAGAGTAATTCAGGCCGTAAAATAATAGTGAAAGTCAAGTTTGCTTGCCGGTAAATACTAAATAGTTTTACTCCCTGATTTGGATTGGGATGAACTCGAGTTTGTTTTGGACACCAAATCAAGTCCTTATCGGTTAAGGAAGCCTTTTTAGGGATAGTAAACATATATATAACAAAGAGATGAAAGAAAAAGCTAAGTTGGGAGGCCGGGAAAAATTCATAGAGAAAAGCTCTCTGATCGTGGAGAAGGAAGAAGAAGACCAGAAAGCTACAGAAGAGAACATTCGCAGATAAAGGCTCAAGAAAGATGTCGCTTATTTTAATTTCTTTAGCAACATAAAATGATCCAGAACCGTGACCACACTCTGTAACAGTTCGTCTGCAACACTTTAAAATGTTGCAGTTGCCCTGTTTTATATTTTTTTGATTCTTTTCTTATTTTTCAACACTTTTGAGCTATGTATCAATCTTTTGAGAGTGTTTTGAGCATGATGAGCTAAACCCAATCATTGGGACAATGGAGGAAGCAATATTCATGAAATGAATGATAACTATTTTTGATTATTTATGACTTTTGCATTGGTTTTAAATTGATTTATGATTTTTCTTAATTAGTTGTGATTTTGTCTGATTGTGTATGTTGGAACTTAAGAGCTTTTGATGCGCCATGCTTTTGGAAAATAAATAAATGTTTACTAATTAGTTACGATTTACAATTAATGTTTTAGAAATCTACTTTTGTCAAATAAATAGAGTCAATATAAGAGCTATAATTGTTAAGAATCATTGTATTAATCATTCAGAAGTGATTTTGGTGGAATCTGAGTTCCAGTTTCTCCCAATATTGTTACAATCTTTTAGAAATTTACTAGTTTAAATCATAATTAGGTCTAAAACGAATCTTCTCAAGTCTCAGTGAACGAACTATTTTTTACCGCTTTTCTAAAACGATCAGTGACTCTAAAATATATGAAAGGTTGGAGGTTTCATGCAAATAATTACAAAAAAGTTGAAATATTTCTACCTAAAAAGTGAATACTTAAAAATTCTATATGCTTAACCACTCCCCCATACATAAAATTTACATTGACTCATCCAATGTATAATCAAGGTGGGAAATCCTATAGTGATATGAAAATTATGAAAAAAATAAGAAAAATTAAAGGAAATACTAAACCAATGGGTTTCCTCCCATGCAACAATTGGTTTAAAGTCGTCAGCTCGACTCTCTAGTCGCCCGTAGACCAACAATATGAAAATTTGATGATCCACCCATATAACAATATGCAATTCTAACAATAACTTCATACACAAATTAGTACAAGAAGAGAATAGTTAAGTTATCGCTCGATAGTAATTTCCCCCACACTTAGTTCTTTATACACTCTGAAGTGGATAAGGAACATACAATTTGGGAACTTCTATAGATTCCTCTTTAAAACCTGCACAGCATGAGAATCAAATATTTCCAATGGCGGATATTTAGAAACAAAGTAATTCAACAAAACTTCTGAAGCACATACATTCAAGCTAAAACGAGGTAAAGGAAAATAATCAATAGTCAAAGGTTTAGTCTAACCTTCCAAATTCTCTTGTATAACAGGATCCTTATCTTTTAAAAAAATTTTTTAATGAATTACTTACCTCTTGTATACCGTGATCCTCTATCAAACTTTATAACCGTTCTTCATTAGTTTCTGCCTCAACAAGAATTTCGGCATCAACTTTATCTATATCATCCTCGGCAAGTTCAATTGGGTCTTCCACAATATTATTCAATTCAGTTTCATTCTCAACATACTCCCCTTTGTTGTAAGATTCATACTTTGCTGCAGATTCAAATCTCGCCGCAAAGAATTTTTTTAGAACACTCATTGCATCATCCTAAATTTCTACCTTTTGAATGGGTGCTTGATCATTATTAAGATCATGGCTTGAGTAAGCTACACTAGTGTCATCAAATATCCCCAAAGATTGGTCTTTTTCAAGATAGTCATTGATCAAATATACATTACTAACCGTGGGCTTGTGAGAATAGTTCTAATTCTGAAACCAAAATTATTATTTATCCCTTTCCTCGTATTTATCAAGATCTCTTCTTAAATTATCTGCACCTTTTTGAAGTTCTTGAAGTGATTCATTAATGTCCTTTTGGTGTAGCTGAATTTGTTGCTGAAGTTCTGCTAACATGGTGCACATCAAATTTTTCAAAACTAAAGGAATCATTATAAGTATGACTATTCTCCCATCCTTGGGATTGTTCACTTACATACCCACCATAAGGAGGTTGGCATGCAAGAGAATAATCAAAAGGGTACATAGAATATTGGTCATAACCAAAGGATTGGTTGTCATTATACTCCCCGTATGGTTGGAAATTGTCATAGAGTCGAGATTGAAAACCAAATTGATTGTTGTAATATGCTCCTTCCATGAGAAATAAGTACCTGAAATAAGATTCTTAAAACTAGGTTAGAATCGAAAATAAGAAACGCAAAAAACAGAAATAAAAATAATAATAAATCAAAAACAAATAACAACCTACTGCCTCCCCGGTAGCGGCGCCAAAATTTGATGTGTGGCATATCACGTCAAAATTATTTATTACTTTCTCACTACTTAAGATTTATATGAAGCAAGGGTAAGAAAGGATCGTTCCCAGGAGGAGGTCTTGTTTGTTATATGGTTTAAAAATCTTATGTAAAAAGTGGAATTTTCTGATTCAATGAAAGTAATTAAACTAATTAAGAAAGCTAAGAGATTATAGATAAGAATTAAAGAGTTGAGAATATTGGTCAAGGTTTCGTTTTCATTCACAAAAACATATTCTTGTACTAATAATTAAAATTGATATTTAATCTCGTTTTATCAAAAACACTAGAATACCTTGATCGCAAGAATATTCTGTAAATTTTCCCAAGCCATCAACAAACACATTAAAAGATGCGAGTATGAATTCTACCAAGAGAACAACCTAACGTGTAAAAGCACTAATCAAGTTTAATTCCCGAGGAGCATTAAAATTCATGAAATTAGGATAATCAATGCAATTGAACGTGGAAAGCATACTAATTCAATTTAACAAAGGTCATGATCCACTTGTGATTACTATGATATATCACTACAAGAAATAACCACAATTATGCTACTTGTATTCAAGGAGTCTCACTTTTGCGTATAATAAACCCTAATTATCAATAAATATGAATATGAGTCAACCAATTTGCATCTTGAATAAACAAACAATCAAATCATACATGGCGATATTTATGGTGAATCATGAACGATAAATATGAGACAAAACTAATTTATTATTCATAGAATCATGTATTGTAAAATCTAACTATTCCCTAACTAACAATAAGAAAACTATCTACTCATAAATAGGACTTTACACAATTGAATTCAAGAAGAAAAGAAATTACAAACCCTAGATGTGAGAAATCTTCCCCGTGCGAACCTACAAAAAGAAGTAGAAGAGGTGAGAAGAGAACTAGGTGAAATTCTAGATATCTCCCTCTCTTGTTGAAGTTGCACTTATATAGATTTCTCCCTTGTAGAATCCCTTCTTAGAATAGAACTCTCTTTTCTAACGTAACTCAAACTCTTCAATTTCCAAAAATATGTCCAAAACCCTACTTTCCAAAATCAGATTCATTAGAAAAGCCCATGAAATAATAAGCCCAAATAGTACAAAATTGACAGGGAAAATTCACTCTTCTTAAATTCATGACGGTAATTGGGGACTTATGTCGAGCACCTTGTGTGCATTTTTGATTGGAAATTCCGACATAACCTTTTGGTAATTCTAACATCCACACAATCCTTCCTTGCACGAAATCCATACATCCATTAATTCAATAACAAACATCATTCCAAGGCCAACAATTTTCTCGGTAGTGATCACTCATCAGTTACTTCTTCAACTGTTTTCCGGCCACACTCTAATTCAACTCAACCCATCTCTATTCCTTTCAACAACGAATACGCAGTTTCTCTTGAACTTGATCAACACTTTCTCAACATCACAAATTCAATCTTCAATCACTGATAAGTGTGTAATTCATATGTTTTTAGCGTTAACACTAGTACAAATTTGGGCTTCCGTGACAGTTCAAAATTCTTAATCATGACAGTTCAAGAAATACCTGTCACAAAAGAATAAGCTACGAGACATTCGCGACAGTTTTTTATAAAAACTCACACTAATAATGGTACAAAACTGTTGGTCGTGTCGTATTCAACCAAAATAATCGAGTTCTTATTCTCTAAAAATATAATGAAGTATAGGAGTAAGAACAAGTTCGTTCCCACAAGGAGGAAGCAATCTATATGTATTTTCAGTCACGTAAGTAAGTAGCAAAGGGGGTTTTAATCGTGTTTTAAGCTAAATTAAACTAAAGCAAATAAGTAAAAACGCAAGTGATTAAGGTTGTGAAATAAGAGAGAAAGCATTGGTTAGAGGTTTCATCTTCAGTCATCCAACATGTTATCAATCAAAGCATACCCAATCAATTATGCATTAGTAATACCAAGAACCCTAAAGTAGCCAGTTATCTCGTCTACTTCGGCAAAACTCCTAATATCATCAAAGAATGAGTACCTCCACCCTTTGAATTCTTAGCACTGGATAACCTGAGTGAGTACCTCCACTCGAGTTTAACCCAACGATAGCTATGGTCTTTGTGAGTTGAGGTTAATCTAAACAACCCAAGTGAGTACCTCCACAAGATTTAGCCTAGGTCAAGCTTCTACACATATGTGCATGGCAATTTTAAGTATTGTTAACAAATATGCTATGCTACTTGTGTCCGGAGTCCCTCGAGAACACCGACTCTCGGAACTCCAGTCTAGCAATAGATGTCAATGCTTATTTATCTAATTTCGAACTCAAATAAATCAGCAATCAATCATATGTATTTATACGCAGTAGAACATGAACGATATTAAAAACAGCTTGAAATCATGGAATATGCGCCATTCAATTGATAAACATGTCTTCAAACATTACATTACATCCCTAACCAATATAGAAGGGTTTAGCTCATCATGGGTTTCTCAAAACCCATGGAAAACAATCAAGAGATAAATTAAATCAAACCCGAAAGAATTGCGATGAACGATTGAGCAGAATCGCCTGTATGAAAAGTGGCCAGCGCCCCTTTTCCCTTGCTGTCTTCTTCCTCTTGTTGCTGCTGTGTTTCACCGTGTTCCCCCTCCAAAAACTCCTGGATACTTTTCTATTTATATGTCTTCAAATCCGAAATTCAGTGCGTGTAGCCTTTGGAATCCTAGTTTGTCTCAAACTCTCCTTGCGTAGCCAACTTGTGGCTAACTTGGTTGCTAGAGCCTTTGATGATGAACCTTACCTCCAATAAACCATTGGGACTTCAATATATGTTATATCTACCCCTACAATAGGCTTCCCACGAGAAAGGCCTAATTTCTTCATGTGGAATTCGAGTTAGCCACTTAGCCAATCCTAGTAGAACTAGGAAATGTGCTAAGTATCCATATTTCACTCCAACAAGGTATATCAGCTCCAAATCCTTTCCTAAACCCATATGATTTCTAAAACATAGCTAATAACCCACCAAGGCTATCCACTAGCCAATCAAACCATTCTAGCCCTTCAAATCATGACTTAGCACATTACCGCAACATGCTTCAGCCGCACTTGCGCCTGGCCGCTGGCTGCGTAGGCCAAATAAGCCACTTCGGGGCTTTGCCCATATCTTCCTCAATTTTGATCAGAATGACTTCATTCTTTCACCATTGGCTTTTGAATTCAATTCCCTACACTGTGGTATGTGAAAGGCCTATTTTAAGAAGAGTTTCATTGGCTCCTCGGTGATTGTAGCTTTTAAGCTACATTCTGCGGGTTTCTGAGCTGTAACCTGAAAAACTAACAAAACTACAAAAGTAATCAAAATACCTAGTAATTCACTCAAATATAGCAAATAAGGTTAAGGAAAAACTACTTTATATGTGTGAATTATGCACCTATCAACTGTGACAGTTTATTAACTGTTACTTAATAATTATACCATGACAGTTTTTGTAGAAAACTGTTAGTGTATATTGATGTACAATAACAGTTATAAACTGTTACGATTCTTAAGCAATAGCAACAGTTTTATATAAGAACTGTTATAGAAGTGTATAGCTATATATGACAGTTTCTGTCAATTAAATTTGTTTTCATTTATAGTGACAGTTTTAATCAAAAACTGCTGCTATTTATCAAAGACGGTTCTTAGTTAAGTTGTTTGAAATTTTTCTGAATATAGTGGGCGCTGTACATGGGATGTTAGTGGGTCTTCTTGCCTCTCATCTCGTTCAATTAAATGAAGATTTCTCACTCAAATCGCATCTCAAGTTTTCCCACCCAAAACATCAGGTAAATCGCATGTCAAGTTTTCAGGCAAATCGCATCTCAAGTTTTCAGGTTAATCAGGCAAATCGCATCTCAAGTTTTCCCACCCAAAACATCAGGTAAATCCCATCTCTGATCTTCTTTTGGTTTTTTCTATTACCTAAATCGGGATTTGGTTGGTTACCTTCTCAATCTCGAATTAGAGTTATGATTGGAAATGTTGGGTTGAAATCAGATTCAAAGGTGGAACCTATAATTTAGATTCTGAACCAATTGCTCATATCGATTCAGAATGGAAGGCTAAGAATCATGTAAGTTATAATCTCTGAAATTTTCAACTCCTTCTGGAGATTCTATTGGAATAAAGACTTGATTTTTGATTTTCGTTTTATGTTAAGGAAAAGTAAGAACACCATTGCAATATCTCTAATTTCATTGTTGCTGTTTTTTGAACTTCAAATAAGCTTATGGCTGTAGTTGCTTTATCATCAGTTATGTGGGTGTTGAGTATTGTAGAGATGAAAAGACTGATGCTGTTATGCAAACTTAGTGTTTTTTTTTTTGTAAGTTGGGGTTGTGCAGGATAGTGTCCATAGTTTGCACATGTTTCGTAAATGGTAATTGTTTGCTCCACCTTGTATTGTGGGTGAAGTTTCCGCGCAGAACCTTGCTTAGTTGTATGCATTGTGTGTGTTTTCTTCTCTGAGACAGAGTTTGGAAGAACATTATTGATGCATTTTGGAGAGTGGGTGTCTTTTTTGGTGTACGCAGTTATGTGGGTGTTGAGTATTGTAGAGATGAACTGGGATTTTAGAAGTTAGGGTGTCTAAGAATTATGTGTATGCAGTAAAATTTTAAATCAACTAGTGGGTTCCTGTTTACTAACTTGGTGTTGTTGGTTTCATAAGTGGGCATTTACTGCAAGCGGTTGAGGGATATTGGCTGAATTTGGTTACATTTGTAAAAAGGTGTGGTACAAAGCATGTGGAACATTCTCTATAACTTTAGGAGATACCGGTTTCAAATTATGTCTGCACATTCTTAAACTTCATGTTCTCTGTGTTAATATCCTCAGTCCACCACTGTTTGGTTAGACGAAATTTGCATTTTGAAATTCTTTCCGTCTGTTGCCTGTCTCTCTTTCTTTCTTCTGTGTTAATATCCTCAGTCCACCACTATTTATCTTTATGTTCTTTGTTATTTATGTGTAGATAGTTTTGCACACTGGTGGAAGATGCTATTGTGTACTGTGTAGTTTGGAAAGCTTACCTAATAAGAAGCTCAAGTGACCAGATATGTTGTGGTGACACCTGTCTTACTTGTATTGATGAGATTTGCTTAATTGATTACAATGAAAAACAAGTATTGTATGTAACGTCTCTTATTGATTTGGATAGATATAGCTCTATTGTGTTGAGTTTTTGAGTTAGATTTTTTTTCTTTTTTGTAGTTCAAGTGTATATTTTTCTGTTACATATTACAATACGGCTTTTGTAGGTTTACTTGTGCCCAGAGATCCAGAAGCTCCCTCATGTGAAAGAAAAGACAACTTTAAGGAGTTTGTTGCTGATAGTATAGAATAGTAGGTTTGCTGAATAATGCATTCTTCAAACCATTATATTATTTTATTCTCTTTTGCCTTGAAGCTAAACATTGTACCTGCTGAAAAATTTGAGTACCAAGCAGAAGTAAGACTTGAACTGAATTTTTTGTTTGTTTTTTATAAATTTTGTGTTGACAGGTTAGTCGATTGATGGATCTCATTGTTCACAGCTAGCTTATATAGTAACAAAGAAATATTTCTCTGAGAGCTCATCAGGTATATTATCCAACTATCCATTTCTTATTTTTTGGGAATATGAATTTGATATGGGTAACTTTAGATGAAGTTAACTTTAGGATATTTTAGTTTGTCTACTTACTTAGATATGCATATTTCAACAGATTAGTGGTGAGTGTTTTTTTTGCAATTATATTTTACACTTTTATCTGCAATCATCTTGTTCAAAACACACATAAGTGTTATATATAGGTCAGAATGGATAAATCCTGGATGGGTAAAGATAGGTTATCACCAGAATACACCAAGGGGGTTGAGGCCTTCTTGAAATATGCCACAGATCATGTTGTCGAAGCTGGAAGTCCTGTTTCCATATTATGTCCATGCAGGTTGTGTATGAACAGTAAAGCAGCATCGGTGAATGAAGTGAGAATCCATCTGTACGTCAAGGGCATCAATCAGAAATACAAGATATGGGATTCACATGGCGAATTTGAAACACCTGGTGCTGATAATACCAAATCACAGACTTCATATAATGCTGATGTTCATATGAGTTTGGAGATTATAAAGATGATGAGTTACCGGATGATGCTGCAGCAGCAATTGCATTGGTTCAGGCTATACACGAAGAGTTTATAGGAGATCCAGATAATTTTCAAAAGTTAAAACAAGATGCGGGAAAACCACTTTATCCTAACTGTGAATCCCATACAAAGTTTTCATCATTGCTTAAGCTCTTTAACATGAAAGCAAAAGGCGGATGGTCTGATAAGAGTTTCTCAGAATTATTGGTTAAAAAGTATGCTCCCATCGGATAATGAATTGCCTGCGTCTCTGTACGAGGCTAAGAAAACTCTTATGGCATTAGGAATGGAATATGAAAAAATACACGCTTGTCCCTATGATTGTGTGCTTTACAGGAAGAATTACAAAGATGATGATTTTTGCCCGACCTGCGGAGTTTCAAGATGGAAAGAAAAGAAGGCGCCATCAGACACAAGTAAAGGGGTTCCTGCGAAAGTGATGTGGTATTTTCCACCTGTACCTAGATTTAGAAGGTGGTTTGGATCACCAGAGACATCAAAACACCTGACATGGCATAACCTTGAAAGAGTTCCAGATGGTAAACTACGTCATCCTGTTGATTCTCCTACATGGAAACAAGTTGACAGTAAATGGCCAGAGTTTGCCCGAGAACCTCGAAATTTGCGGTTAGGTCTTTCTACTGATGGGTTCAATCCAAACAGTGGTTCAATTAGTGGCAGTTATAGTTGTTGGCCTGTCATGTTAGTTACTTATAACCTTCCACGTAACTTGTGTATGAAAAGAAAATTCATTATGTTAACGATGTTGATATCAGGTCCTAAACAGCCTGGAAACGATATTGATGTCTATTTGGCCCCTCTTATTGAAGATTTGAAGAAACTATGGGAGGAAGGAGCTGAAGCTTACGATGCCTTCAAAAAAGAGAGATTCAATTTCAGAGCCGTACTTCTATGGACGGTAAGTGACTTTCCGGCATATGGTAATCTTAGTGGTTGCCCTAAAGGAGGATATAATGCTTGTCCAGTTTGTGCTGACCGTACTTCTTCTATTAGGCTTAAATACTCCCAAAAGAATGTTTATACCAGTCATAGAAAGTTTCTTCCGAGAAAACACAAGTTTAGAAAGGAGAAAGAGGCTTTTAATGGTCACCAGGAGTTAGACCCTGCTCCAAAACCTTATTCTGGTGAAGAAGTATTCAGTCAGGTTGAAATGATAGAGAATTTGTGGGGAAAGAAAGTGAAAACTAAACCAATCTACTGGAAGAAGAAGTCGATATTCTTTGAACTTGAATACTGGAAGTATTTGCTAATTCGACACTGTTTAGATATCATGCACATAGAAAAAAACATAGGTCAGAGTTTTGTGGGGACATTACTGAACATACCCAAAAAAACGAAAGATGGTTATAATTCTCGTAAAGACCTTGAAGATTTGGGGATTGAGGCCTGAATTGGCGCCTAAAGAAAATAGAAAAAAAGCCTATCTGCCTCCTGCGTGTTTCAAGTTAACAAAAGAAGAAAAGAAAACTTTTTCTAAAACCTTGTCTGATTTGAAGGTTCCCGAAGGTTACTGTTCAAATGTGAAAAACCGGGTATCGATGTCGGATTTGAAGTTGTATGGTCTAAAGTCACATGATTATCATGCACTAATGCAAGAGTTTCTTCCTTAGCTATACGATCCATTTTGCCTTATAGCATGTGCGATATTCTATAATCAGATTATGCTTTTTTTTCAAGGAAATCTGCACCAAAGAGGTTGATGTCAATCACCTGACAGAAGTACAAAATGACTTGGTGGTTACCTTATGCTTATTAGAAAAATATTTTCTTCCGTCTTTTTTTGATATCATGGTTCATTTAACTGTGCATCTAATTCGAGAGGTTAGATTATGTGGACCAGTTTGCTTCCGATGGATGTATCCTTTTGAAAGATTTATGAAGGTTCTGAAAGGATATATTCGAAACCGGAATCGTGTAGAAGGCTGCATCGCTGAGGGCTATATTGTTGAAGAGGCGGTGGAGTTTTGCTCTCACTACTTAAAGATGGTTACCATTGGTGTTCCTACAGATAGGATGGCTAAAAAAAACAAAAACGTGGAGAGTACCAGATTTATTTCTGAAGGGAAGCCGTTATCAACGCTTAAGCAAGTTAAAGTCAGTGACACATTGCTGAAGCAGGCACACCAAACTGTACTGAATAACACAACAGATGTGCAGCCTTACATTTTGTATGAACTATACGATTTGACTTTGTTATACTGTATTTGAAATATATGGGTTACCAAATATATATTTTCTGATTCACATTTCAGGCTACACAAGGAGCATTTGAGGGAAGAGTCTCCGGAAAAATCCGAAGAATGGCTATTGAAAGAGCATAACCGAACATTTAAGGATTGGCTAGAGACAAAAGTATGTATAGTGCTTTATCTTCTCCCTGTGATTTTGGTTTCTGTCTTGATGTACTATTTCTTGATTTGTACATTGAAGATCTTATTCTAATTAATTTTCATCTCGGCTAGTTTTGGTAACCTTATGCGTTGATTTAGCACCTTGGTTGCATAAATTGCACTTGTTGAACAATAAATAAAAAGATTGACGTAGACATGGCTATGTTTACAGTTAGGGTAGTATTTTGGAAGAAAAGACGGAAATCACTATTTTAGTGCACATTAGCTTTCAGGGTTCAGGATCTGTCCTACTTTTCTTGAGAATAATAAATAGATTTTGTTCACTACTCTCGTTGAACATTAGCTTTCAAAATGATTATCCTCTACAACTTCACTACTCACATATGATTTTTGATTATTTAGTACCTATTAATCTGATTAGCAGGTCGAAGAAGAACTACAAAATCCAAATCATGATATTTCGACAGAATTAGAATGGATAGCATGTGGCCCAAGTCACCACGTATACAAAGTTGAAGGATTTGAAGTCAGTGGTTATCGTTTTCACACTAGGGATCGGGATGATAAAAGAGTTAACCAAAATAGCGAAGTAAACCTGGTTGACGAGGATAACATCTGTTAATATGGTGTGATCCAAGAGATATGGCTTCTCGACTATCAGATTATGAGGATACCTGTGTTCAAGTGTACCTGGGTACATAATCAGCATGGAATAAGGAAAGACGACTTGGATTTCACACAAGTTGATTTTCGGAGGTTAGCTCATAAAAATGAACCCTTTATTATGGCTTCCCATGCCAAACAAGTGTTCTATGTACAAGACCAACTTTACCCTAAGCTGTCTATCGTCATATCAACACGTGACAAAGACGTAAATATGGAAGAGTTTGTAGATGAGTCACTGGTCTTTGAAGGTAGTCATACTTTCGAAAATACAGTTCCAGCTGCGGATTCGTTTGACATCAATTGTGAGTCTCAGTCTGCTCTGTTGCGTAACAATGATGATGGTGTCTGGATTGAATACTTCACGAAAGAGCAAAATAAAAAAACTAAGAAGAATTCCAACCCAAGAGAAGAAGACAATCCAGTGGACAATGATAGTTCAACGGATGATGAAAGTTCAACGGATGATGATAGTTCAATGGTAGGCGATTCAGATTTAGATTAATTCGCTAACCTGCTAATGATTTTCCCTAGCAGTCACGATTTAATTGGTATGTGAAGATAAGAGATTCTAATTTTTCTAAGCTTTCTCTGACCTCTCCATACAATTGGGAGAATTGTTTTTTGTGCTGGTGGTGGTTGGGATTTGTTCATGCAGGACCAGTAGATTATGAATGAAACAGGAGCAAATGTCTTACTTAGAGGACGTGGTTCAGGAATTCTGGAGAATCCGCAAAGCCTTGATTCTGGATTTACGCTACATTTGGTTGACGAGGATGAAGACCTTAGATGATAATAGGGGTGAACATGAAATCTCAAAGATTAATTCTGGAGAATCCGCAAAGTCAAGGTTCTATTCAGGAATTCTGGAGAATCCGCAAAGTCAAGGTATTCTGGAGAATTCTGCTAATGCACATAGAAGAAGACAATCCCAAGAGAAAAAGACTTCAGTCTATGATTTTTGTGTTTGTAGACTTCCTAATATTCCCCTTATTTCTTACACTTGTATTGCACCTCAATCGATCTTACTATTAGTTGTAACCTGATTCCATTTAGACAGCGCTGTAATACTAGTTATAGAATCTTCATATTTATATATAAACATCAATTTGTTGTGTCTTTTTACAAAATTTAATCTTTATTCAAATGCTGAGGCGTATAACACATTCAACTACTAAAAGGAAAACTAAAACCCGAGATGGTAGTAATCGAGATAAGTCTGGATGCAGAAGAGGCTAACAATGAAAAGCCTGGAACTCAGAAGGAGTCATCGTGGAAGGGTGCAGACTTTAACATCAATTTTATATGCTAGTAGTAGTACGGTTGCTTGTAGGCATCAGTTGTAGGCATCAGTTGGCCAGGGAACTGTTGGCTTTTGTATGGTAGTCCTGGGCTTCACAATGTTGTGAATTTGAAAACACCAACAGGTTTAGCTTGAGAGATTCAAAACTACTTTTCACGCAATATGAAATAGCTTAAATACACCCCAAGCAGAGACACGATTTTGCACCCCGAGCAAAGACATGACACGTGTTAGAGAAAAGCAAAATGTCTGTCGGAAAACATAGGATTCTACAAGTTAAAGAAGCTCAACAATCAACACTGAAAACATCAGCTCTGTTGTTAGGTTAGGGTAAATTAAAAGAGGATTTTCATTTACTCTTAGGTATTTTAGATCTGGGTTTTATGCTCTAAATCCCAAAATAAATTTAACTCTTTCAACGAGTGCCCTAGCTGCTTCTAATGGTCTTCTCTTTTTGGTAATCTTCTATGCTCTTTAATTATTATTATCACAATTTGAATTGCTTCAAATTTTAATTTCAGTACGTAATTGCTTAAGGGAATAGATGACATTGAATTAATACTAGCTTAAGGGTGCAGACTTTTTCTCATATCTAGGAAGAAAAATATCTTTCAGAGATTCTAGGAGTAGACATTTAGTATGTTTGTTCCCCCACTCATTTTATCACTTAAGGACAAAGGGATGCTTTTTCACAATCATATAAACTGAGTACTGGACAAACTTTGATATTAGATATCAAAGTTCACTTGAAATCTAAGTTAAGTTAGTACTGGTGTTTAATTTTTTGATTAAAATTTATTATTCATGTGCTTGTGTGTTGCTTGTAAATTTTATTTTGATTTATGTTCAATTGGGTTTTACTTGATGCAGGAATGGATATGTCTCAGCTTACATGTGGAGGTTGCCGAACATTGCTAATGTACGCGCGTGGGGCGACAAGTGTGAGATTCTCTTGTTGTCACACAATTAATCTTGCCAGACCACCAGCACCAGGTTTGTTCTTTGTGCGAAAGTTTTGCGAATAACATAAACTATCTCATATTTTTGCTGAAGATTTTATTTGCTTAGACTTCTAGCATCAAATGTAACTGAATTCTAATTGTGTAAACCTTCCATCTTTTACTGGTATCTCAAATGCTCAACGAAATACTCAGACCATTAGGATGATAAACTCCATACATGACTAGACTATAAGCGGATGTAATTTAGGTGCCTGAAACTAGTTTTCTGAATATCTACTGACTTTTCAACATGTATGATTTATGGAACTCGGGGAATTTAGTTATAACACTATTCTAAATATGTCAGCTCACTCCTGTCTATGATTACACCCTTTCCATGATTATATCCATATTCACAGCATTCTAAGATGTCACTGAGAGTTTAAAGGAGTTCATGAGCTCACAATCTATTTATGTGGGATATTTGGTTTATCTTAAACTCCAACCTAATCGTCAATCTATGGTGCCTCTTTGCAGGAATTTTAAGTTGTCATCCAAATATTATGGCCCCTTTCAAGTACTGTCCAGAATTGGTCAGGTAGCTTATAAGCTCAACTTGCCCTCAAGTTCAAGGATTCACCTAGGATTTCATGTCAAGGAGAGGGGTAATGTCATTTCCCTGTAGCAATTTTAGCCGTTGATGCTAGGCATTGTAGTTGATATCCTTATTTATTTTCTATCGTTGAAGCATTCTACTTTTGTCAAATCGTCTTTCAGCTTATTAATTGCGTTGGTGTTAAACACTTTCTCTAACTCCTCATTGATGAGCTTCAAATTATTTAGATATACATTTTGGATAGGAAAAGTAGGTGTTTGAGGTTTAATAGCAAGTTGATTTTGGTCCAAACCAAGTATTTCAATTTTCAGAAATCCATCGAAACATCCAGAGATGGAAACATCTTCTGAAGAGAACTCAACTCCTTCGCAAGGGAAGAGCTCTTTGTTTTCTTGAAATCTAGCAGAACCCATTCTAGCTAATTTTTCTTAGTTTAGCTTAGTACTTTTATCTTAAACTCTGATAAACTTTCTGAGATTGGTTTTCCATGTTAGGAATTCTAATGAAGGTATCTTGGATGCATCTTCTACAGGTACGTATATCTCTCTTTCTCTTAGTTTCTCTTTTATTGGAGTTTCGTCTCTGGTTTGTGTGCTTTTTCCTTAATAAGAAGAGGCTTGTTGTCTATAAACCCAAATAACAAACACAATAAAACTGTAGTTTGAATTCTAGACATCCAAATCCTGGTTGTTCTGCATTCAATTTCTTTTATTGCTACAATTTATATTAAAGAACCATATTCTGAGCTTTATGTATGATACCCATATTAAATTACTATAAGGCCACTTCTCAGTCTCTATATCAGCCTTATGGTAAGTCAAGTTATAAGGGTTTCCATGTTAAAAACATTCCAGTAATAATATATGTAAGTTTTTTTTTGGTCACTCATGACTTAACAACCGCTCTCCCACTCACACACGACCTAACAACCTTCTGAAACATATATTCTCCTCTTTGTTTAAACCTTCTCAAAAATATCTCTGTTTCCCCTATCCCTTGCATTTTTTTCTTAAAACTAAAATCACCATTTCTTTCTCCTCTCTTCAACAAAGACCTGGTGTCTGTTGTGCCAACACTTGGAGGTACCATTTTTTTTCTTCATCTGTTCTCTATGAAATCAATGAAAATACATAACCATTTTTTGTCTAGGGTTATAACATTTTTGATTGAGATTATGAATAATGTATATCTTGGTTTAAGATTTATAATACTGTTTAGAATGACAAAATTAGTATGAAACCAATGAAAATACATAACCATATTTGTCTAGGGTTATAACATTTTTGATTGAGATTATGAATAATGTATATCTTTTTTTAAGTTTTAGGGTATTTGCTGTTTAGAGTGACAAAATCAGTAGTTGTTGTTTACCTATTATTGATTTAACAAATAATCTTAACCTATGATGTTCATTTTTCATCAATTCTAGTAATGGAAGATTCAACGTCTGGTTCAGAGCCTGATTCAGAGCCTCAGCCAGAGAACAGTGCTGACTGTATTGAGAAACAACGTAAGATAGTTAAACTGTCAGAACGACAAGTAGCTTCGAGGAACCAGATTTCTTATATCTGTTTTTGTTTGTGTTAGTTTACTTATTCTTGATAATAATGATTTGTTAATTGTAGGTAAAAATAAACCTCGAAGTATTACGAGGTTACCGCTTCTCGCTAGTGAGAACATACTGAAGAAGAAACAAATACTTTTGAATGAAGACGGTCTACCAATAGTAAGGGGACAAGCTAATTTGAAAAGCTACATGGGATTTATTGCAAGGGCGCAGATACCAATAGACATCGACTCCTGGAAATATGTACATCTTTCAAAGAAGGATCGATTGTGGCAATTAATACAGGTGTTTGTATGAATGAATATCAAATTTTATACACAGCTATTTTTATGAATGATATCAGATTTTATGTGTATTACATGTAATATACTTATATGTTTCTTGTACCAATGTGTTTAAATTTCATGTGTTAAGAGTCGATTTGAAGTCGAACCAGGTTTGAAAAAAACTTTGATTAGTGGATGTAGAGAATTGTGGAGAAACTTTAAGTCTAGACTCACACAACAAATTCGGAAGTACAAGGATCAACCTCAGAAACTCAAGAAGCCCCCAACAGAATATCCACAAATTAAGCAACTACAGTGGGATAGATTTGTGAAGTCCAGATTGAGTGAAGAGTTTGAGGTGTGCATATATATACTTTCTTTTAGTTGTTTCCTTGTTAAACTTTTTCCCTTATAGCCCTTAAAGCAAGTTTGTTTGTGATTTAAAGGATATACATGAAAAACAATCAGAGAAGAGAAGACAAAATATTTACAACCACCATTCTGGCCGTAATGGTTACGACGGGCTAAAGGAGATATTAGTACGTAATTGTTTTTATTATTGTCGTTATCTTGTAATATGTAACTAGTTATATCTTTATCTTTATGGCTGTTCATCCATTAAATTTCAAATGAGCAGATAGAGAGGGGTGACTACACACCAGACGAAATTGATCGAGGTGTATTGTGGAAGGAAGCCTGAAAGGTTGATGGAGAATACAAAGATGATGCGTGTAAACAAAAAGGAGATGAAATTGTAAGCTTTCTTACATATGTAGGATGAGATTGAAAAGAGACATAAAGGTATGGTTTCTCTGAATTTACTAACTTTCTTCCTAATTTACAAATATATGCAGGATGAGTTTGAAAAGAGACGTAAAGATGGGACAGTTGATGAAGATAGTGATATTGATGCGATAACCAAGCTTTTTGGTCCTGAGCATCCAGGAAGAGTCAGGGCAGCTGGCAAACACATCACCCCAACTGCATTCTTTGGTAAACAAAGAAGTCGCTTCAGCGTAACCAAGGCACGGTACGAGGAAGTCCTAGAGGAAAATAAGCGTTTGAAACTAGCAAATGCTGTATTAGAAAAGGAGGTTCTAGAATCTCGACAAAGTCATCAGGTGATATACAAATTTAATTTTCAAAACCTATTCTGTTATGAAATCTTTTTTTCTTTTTTTCTGTTTGAACTGTCTTTTTAAACTTATGCATTTGGTTCTACCTAGCTACTTGATTGGATTTTTAGGAAGTGGTTAGATTGAGGAAATGATATTGCAGTGTGATGGCTAATCCATGCAGTATATGTTTAGTGATTAAGTGATCATATTGAGTTTTTTTTCTTGGATATCTATTGGCATGTTGGATTTTTGTTTATGTTTGGAATCTTTGGCGGATATCTGTGAATAGTAATCAGAATATCATATGTACCCTGTTGTTATTCACATGATATATACTTGGCTGTGGTTTCCATCACCTAGGTCCTTAAAGTTATTTCAAACCATATAAGTTCTTTTGTAAACCATACACGGGAGACAAACATGATACATGAGGTTAATGACCACAGAACTGTGTTGCCAGTAACCCACAGTGGTGAAGGTAATGTTGGGATTTAGTTGACTTTTGTGGGTGTGTTTTTATGGTCATATTTTTAGAAATGTGACTGTTGTGTCTGATCCAATTTTTGCTGAACATTTGGTGTAAAAAAATACTCACATGTAACATCAGTAGCTTGGCTATTCAAAGTGCAAGCGATATTCCGTTACATGGTATGGACTAAAAGTCTAAGGCATTTATACTAGTTTGATGGTTATCGACATAATGTTTAAACCGTCTTCATATATTGTACGTGTTCTTAAATATATTTGTGATGCGATCAATAGGTACATCAGATATTATATTGACTCTCATATTTAGTAT
The DNA here is from genome assembly GCA_023531435.1 of Papaver californicum. Taxonomy (NCBI): domain Eukaryota; kingdom Viridiplantae; phylum Streptophyta; class Magnoliopsida; order Ranunculales; family Papaveraceae; genus Papaver; species Papaver californicum. The sequence goes on from JAJJMC010006585.1 coordinate 1,809,495, forward strand.
TGATATTTTTTTCAAATTTTAGTCATCTGCCGCATCTTTCCCCCATCTAGCTCAACCAACTATGTCTCAATCGTCAAGAAGTCCCAAAATTCGAAAGCTAGAAGTTACCACGTTTTTTATTAATATATTATGGCAATTTTTTCTTTTTTTCTTTCTTTTGTTACTCTAATTTTAAATCTTGTTGTGAGCCAACTAAATTTCTTTTCCAGAAATCTGTTACTGCTACTACAAGGAGTTCTGAAGTTGAGAAGGCATCTCACCACCATCTAGCTCAGCCAACAATGTCTGAATCGTCAAGAAATCCCATAATTAAAAAGGTAAATTTGACCATATTTATTTGATTATTATTTGTTGCAATTTTTTTTTTTCTTTTGTTACTCTAATTTTTAATCTTGTTGAGAGTCAACTAAATTTTTTTCTCCAGAAAGCTGTTACTGCTACTACAAGGAGTTCTGAAGTTGAGAAGGCATGCCTTAAAAAATTTGTTTTTTTACCCCTGCATGAAATGGTGTACCTACATATGAATTGTTTTTAATTGTTTAAACGTTTCACCAAATTATTTCATTGATCTCATTAGTGATTTTTTTTCTCATTTTTAAATATTAGATTTCCTGTTTACAGACAACAGTTAATTCGTTACTAAAACAAATTGTTCCTAAGAGGAAGAGATCCGGGAGTGATATTCATCTCAAGTCTAAGCAGAAGAAGGTAACTAATTGTCCACTACCCAATATATAGCTTGGATCCTTAGTAGTGTTCTTTGGTTTATCAAAATAATTGATTAATGGGTATATTGATGTAATCTCATAATCAGGTTTCCGAATCTCCTACAGATACATCCGCTGAAAGATTTGGAATTGGGAAGGTAGTCTTTGACATATCCCATGGTTGACTTGTAGTATTCTATGCTTTATTTTTCTTCTAATTATTATTTTGTAGAAACTAATTGGTCAAATACATATAGGCCAAACCATGCAAGTTATTCATAGACTCTGGTGAGGTTGCAGCTGGAAATGCCTTTGACAGCAACCCCAAAGAAAAGGTACATAATGTTGAGTTGGGTGAAGGTAATTGCCGTGTTCTGGTCCTGTCTGCTAAAGATCTTGAAGCATTAGCCCCAATACCACATGAAGATGAGATAGTAACCATCAAAGATGCTCTAGGGACATACGTGGCGTGGCCCAAAAAACTTGTAGTTGTAGAGGAAAAGGTATGTGGCTAATGTTGCATTGTATTCTTTGACCTGTTTTATTATTATTACTTTTGTATTTCTGGTCATGAATCTTATTCTGTAGGGTGAAGATACAACAACTTCTTTGGATTTCCTTGAGAAATTTTTGAACGATGCAACTTGCCATTTAAAAAAATTAGGGGGGGAATATTTTGCTACAATAGAGGCCAATGTTTTCAAGACGGCAAACAATGACTCTGTATGTATTACAGAGGGCGATATCGAGAGTATTTGTAAACGAGAACTGCGGGCATCTGTTACTGATGTTGTTATTTACATCAGGTAATGCTAGACGTTATCCTCATATGTAGTAGTATAATCAACAATGTATCTATCATAAAGTCTTAAAACTTCACATATCTCGATTTTCAGGTATTTGCATCAAAAAGTTCTCTCGACAAAAAAACAAAACAAGTTTACCTTTATGGATCCTACGGTAATAACTGCAAGTGCATCTAGTTCTTCAAAATTGACCAGTGATTTGGTAGCGCGGATGGACAAAACAACCGAAGAACTTGTTTTCGTACCCTATGTGAAGAAGTAAGTATTAGCGTGTTATACGTTTCAATATTAATTAAGCACACTAGTATTTGGTTTTAGAATGTTCTCACTTTTCATCTGTTGAAGAAGAGGATGTCTGAGTTGTCTCCTTTGGTGGAGTTTTAGCACATGACCCATATATTTTATATGCATTCATCAAATATTTCCTTTATTTTGGACAAGTTCTGTGATTGATGTAGGAAAATGGATTATCATGCCCTAGGTTTTTTTATTATTATTGGAAGACGTTATTAACTTTGGTTGTTTTACAGCCATCATTGGGTCTTAATGGTTGTGAACTTGAGTATTCAAAAGGTATGGTGGCTGGATTCGCAAGGGGGGTAACAAGATAAAGAAATTGACAAAATCATGCAAAGGTCAATTACATTTCTCTTTTCATACTAATTTTGTATTGTCATTAAGTATCTTCATATTTGCTTAAACTTATTGTCATCCAGGGTTGTGGAAGGATGCCTTAAAAAAATACATTCGAATGGTTCTACAATGTTTTTTTTTCCACAAGTAAGCGCACTAACTTAATTGTGATGATAAATTGCAAAATTGAACATTAATAACCAATATATTACGTATTGCATGAATATTAGCATATCCCGCAACATAAAAACAATTGGGAATCTGGATTTTATGCAACGCGATTTATGAAAGAAATCATAGAAGGGTAGCTAAAGCTGCATAGTACAGTAATGGTAAGTACACTTTTGGAGTTTTCTTGTTTTCCTTTTGATCTTCATCTTCTTAATTAGTTGTTGATTTTAGAACTTTGGTGTGTTTGTTGAAGGCTTTACATGAATGGGTTTTTTGCAAATGAAAATGCCTTTTGCCAGAACTTGATATGTTTGTTATACCTCAAATGCAATATTGATGTGGTTGATTTATTGTGAAACATTCCCCCTACTGGACTTCGATACCTATAGTTTTCTTGTGGTGAGTGAGTAGTGCTGGTGGGTTACAGAGTTGGTGTAAGTGGTTTGTTGTTGATGAATGGGTGGTGCTTCTGAGTGCTTGATTTGGTGGGTGTTGTTTTTGGGGAGTGAGTTAATGGAATTAATTATTGGTACTTATTTTATGAAAATGCAATTTTCATTTTGGTTAATTACTTCAAATAGTACTTACTTTGTATTCTTTTCGCAGAGGAAGTCCAAGTATAATGAAGGAGAGATCATGGAAGTACGAAGAGAATGGGTAAACCATGTGCTGCCGTTATTAGTGACATGAATTGGCAGGAGTAGATTGGGGACATGAATTGGCAGGAGTATATTTCGATCAGCACTTCGGAAAATGGATGTGGTTTCGATCAACACTTCATTGTTAATTTCTTTTAGTTAGTACTATATAAGACTACTTTCATATCAAGTCTTTTGAATTATATATGTAGTACATTCACTTCTAGTTAACTTATTTTATTTGAACTTACTAGTTCCGTACTAGCTATGTGTTAAACAGTTTATTGAGTAATCTAATGACAATTTTATTAAAAGCTAAATTTTCTTTCTATAATTTTATTGAGCAGTATCAGTAGCTAGTTTGCTACAAATTAGCCTTCTACAAAGTTGACTCTTCTATGACAGTTTTATTTAGAAAACTGCTACTTTAGTATAAGAAATTGAGTAATTGATGACAGTTTTTACGAAGAAACTCTCATCTTAGTAAAAGAAATTAAGTTTTCCATGACAGTTTTT